>JAQGBH010001058.1:0-37346 GCA_034698265.1 Sminthurinus aureus | reverse complement strand
TAACAAAAGGACGGTTTTTAAATGAAACCGGTAAACCAACAAAACACAAAAGCACGAATTTTGAATAGAACCGGTAAACCAATTAAACAAAAGGACGGTTTTTAAATGGAACCGATAAACCAACAAAACACAGAAGGACGGTTTTTGGATGGAACCGGTAAACCAAAAAACATTTGAACAACAAAAGCGCGGTTTTTGAATGGAACCGGTAAACCAATTAAAGACAAAAGGACAGTTTTTAAATGGAACCGGTAAACCAATAAAAGACAAAGCACGATTTTTGAATGGAAGCGGTAAACCAGGAAAGATTTAAACACGAAATCGTGGTTTGTGATTGTTTGTAAATAATTTGTTTCTTAGCTGTTTTGGAAGACCACGCACGATTTATATTTTGTAATTAAAAATTTCTGTATATGATTAATTTTGTCTCTTTTTTGCTGTGGTCCTGGTTTATGCGGATGTTGCAATTTAAACCTATCATGTTTATTAATAATACGCTATGAAGGTCTAGGCAAGGTTTGAGGATACAAGTTGGTAGACGAAGTCTTGATGTTGCCAACATGAGGATTCCAGATGCTCGCGTCTTTGTGACCCTTCTCAGTTTCTTGAATTTGCGGAAACCTTTTTGCCCACTTTTAAAGATTGTTTGAACGGAGGTTATTTAGAACAAGGACTAACACAGTCTTATGTCATGCAATGAATTTTTTGATATATTTACGTGTTTTTCAAAATTTGAGAGATATTGAAAGTGTAGAAATTGATGACGATCTAGCTTTGTTTTTGTTACTGCAGTTTCCAGGCCCCCCCCCCCAGACACACATCTCCACAACCCGAATGTTCACTTGTTCATTGTACACTATACATTAAACATAATATTTTCACATGATGTATTAAAATTTTTGGGGCTCTTCTCTCATTTTCTGTATTCATAGCATAGCGAAATAACATAGCAACATAGTGAAAAAATAGCTTCACCTTGTACAAACTGGTAATCTCTTGTTTTGCAAAGGACCCTCTCTTGCTAAAATGTCATTGACTTCCTTGGTTTTTCTGTAAAAAGGTAGCATAATCATTATTGTGATATTGATACTAACAGACTTTGAATATAATTAATGAAATATTCTCATACGATTTTACCTGTTCTTGATGGTGGTCGTAATTTTCGCAAAGAACAAAGCATTATCAATGTTTTTCTAGTCTTGTCTCCCAATTTTAAAAAGATTTGTACTCTGTAGTCGAAAATGTCTCCTGGATCCTTGCTACACAAAGTTTTTTCCACTTTTAAATCACGGATACCCATCTTTTTTGCCCCTGTACACAGAGAATTGAACCCTATTACAAGTAAATATTCTTGTCTTTTTCTTCAAAACTCCATGAGTCAAATACTGAATGAGTGACACGGAGAGATAAATGAATGAGTGAACGAGTGAATGGAAAACACTACTCTTACCCCAGTAAAGTCGAGCGTTGTGGCTTATGAGATTGAGAATTGAGAATCGAGAATTTAGAGACAAGTTGAAAATCTGTGGAGTTTTTTATCTTCATGTCACAAATTCCACTCCCTCGTTCAATGTATTCAACACTCAAGAGTAATTCTAACATTTTTAACTTTGCTCCCATTTCTCATCTAATATCTCAAACTGTACGTCGAGAGTAGACTACACTTGTCCATTTGTCCATGTGTCGATTTTTGAATCGAGAAATAGAGTAAGATAGATGAAGAATAAGGGTAAAGGTCGCAAGTACTGGAATTCAACAACCTAATCCAATTCACATTTGCATTTACATTCATTACTCATACTCAATATTTAATGTTTAATATACAAGGTGCTCGTTTATTTTCAACTTTACTCTGAAATTGGATGAAAAATCTTGAGGATTTTTACCCTTCACTTCCAGTTCAGTATATACATAGTTGGTACAGATGGTTTTGCAGTGGATATATAGATATTTTGCAGGCTAAGAAGCCTGGCTTAATGTCGACTAATTGAGTATTGAATGTGCAGAGTTAAATATGTTTGAAAATAGAGAATATTATTTGCACAGGAAAAACTGAGAGGCGGATAAAAAGACGAGGCTAAAGTTAAAAATGATATAGGAAAAAGCCAACCCTTTTGGTCCATTTCGGGCGGGAACATTTGCATTCGCACTTTTACTTTGGCGAATAAAAACAGTTCAAATCTCTCGATTTCTCTGTTTTCTTTATCATACCGCCTCTTCACTCTTTATTTTCTGGAGTAAGTATCAATGAGTCAGAGAATCTGCTGGGAACTGGATTGGACAAAGGCAAAGAGATTTAAAAAGATTTCGTGAGTGTACATACAAATCACTCGTGCAATTAGATTTGGAATGTAATGTGTGTCATACTGACTGTTGACTGTGAGTCTCGGACGTGACTTGAGCATTACTTTTACCCAGACTGTACACTGTACACTGTACAGTGTACAGTATTAAAACCAAATAGCTACATTTTCTTATGTTGAAGCAAGTAGAGACAATAGCTACTTTTTATAACAACAGCCAACCATCTGCAAGAATTTACTTGGTAATACATTTAACAGTATGTTTCTTCTCTTTGCATCTTGTGCATTTTTAAATGATTTGATTTGATTTCAATTTCTAGGAAATTTGATCGTTAAAGATTTGTCACAAATCATATCATAACGTCATATTATGAAGATGAATGACAAATAAGATTTCTTCTCATGTCTCTTTTTGTCCAACGTATTTAGCATGTCCCAGTAAAACATTCATCTTCTGACTTGGTTAAACAGAATCTCATTTCCATGGTCAAAGTTTACACATCAAGTCAAAAAAATCCATTACGTCCATCATTCATTTCATGAGAATATGGATTTTACTAGGAAAATTCATGCAATGTAAACATATTGCATCTTTTATCTCATGCAATACCAACAAGGATAAGATGCATCATAATGTTTCTTTAGTTACAAAATCTCGTAGCAACGATTTTGCAATTTTAAATAAAGTTATCCGTTTTTTGCCATTTTTTGACAAAATATCCACATTTTTGGACGGGGTAAAAAAGAATCATTAAATTTTGTGCCGTATTCCGTAGCAAGCAATAAAGTTTCAAAACCTAGTTTCAAAATCCTCTGCAGCTTGAATTGAGAGAACCGTCTAAATTCGTAACTAAAGGTTTTTGTGATTTTGCAAATGCCTTATTCTCAGCCAAATTGATTGTAGAAATGGAGAAAGATTGTGTGAAAAGTTTCAAGTGTTTAGCCATGAATCATAAGGAAACGTATCTTGGATATTTTACATTTATTCCACACGTTTTCAACCAACATCTAAATCCTAGTACATATATTGTGTATTGTGTATTGTGTATCGCATGAACTTAATCTTATTCTCGTTGGAGTCTTCTTTCTTCTGCCTTCTTGCACTGACACCAACACTGACACTGACCTTTTTTCTCACCCCAGTTTATTTTTCCATTCAATTCATCATCATTCACTACGAGTTTATATTATTTTTAATTTTTGGTCGTGGAAAAATCTATATCCATATCCATTCTTTACGAGGACTGAGATTTCAGGTTCCCAGATTCCAGAGGATTTAAAATGAGTGCGGCGCATATGCTTCCGCATCAAGTTGAAATTCTGTACGATTTCGAGGCTACAAATCCTATTTGTGTGGGCTCAATAATTTCCTCGTATTTCATTCTCACCATCGCCACTTGTGTCGCGGGGAGAAGAAAAAGTGCCATCAAAATCCGAGCTAGGCGGGAAGATCAAACTGACCAAATCCGAAGTATTGAGGAATTTTATGCCTATGCGGCGCGCGATCAAGATTCTTCCCCCTTTGACGTGGCACTCATTCGCCTCAACTCAACATTGGATCTGGATAATGATCATATTTTCCCCATTGACTATGAACAAAGTCAAACTGCACTTCCGGAACATCTTTGTGAGTAGTCCAAAATTCAAAATCCAGATAGGGTTTTAAAATAAAATGATAACACTTGAAAATTCTTTGACCATGTTTTTTTTTTTTAAATTTTTTAGCTTGTCAATCTTCAATCTGTCAGAATGACAGTGGAAACGCGAGTGTAAAAACAGTTTCTCCGTCTGAATGTTCCGAGATTTTGGTGGGGAAAGAGGAGAAAATTTTTATGTGTACAGAGCTGGATTCGGCTTTAAATGTCACGGGAGACTGGATCCAAAATTGTGTGGTGCCACTGGCTGGGAGCAGTTTAATCTGCAGAGACCCAGCAGCCGAAGCGGATTTCCTCTTGGGCGTTCTCGCTATTGACGAAGACAACAAGGTGGAAAACGGCGGGAAAAGGTTGTACACGAATGTTGGTGCGTATTCTCACTGGATCCAACTCGCTTTGCAGGGGGATGAACCAGGTTCAAATTGACAGTGTCATTTTCTTTCAAATTTGTAACTTTGATTTTCAGAGCCTATGTAATTTAAATAAAATTTGTATTAATTTGTCCTTTTGAAATTTGGTTCTGAAATTTTATTTTAGCTCAAGCGAATGAGTTTGATCTGCGTAAGTAAAATAAAAAATATATTATTCATTATTTATTAATCATAATGGAACGAGTATGGATTACTGTCTAATTGTTGGTGTTGGTGTTGTTGTTGATGATGATGAATAATAATTATTGTTATTGCTTTTCTGGTTGAGTAGAATCGACGTCATTCGGTGGATCAGTCATAGATCAAGAAACAGATCCGGTGCCGTATCAACTGAGCATCCGACTTGATGGAACTGGTCACGTTTGTGGCGGAGTTATTTTGGACAAAAAAACTGCTCTTTCCGCCGCTCACTGCTTTAAATTTAGCTCGGAGCGATACACAGTCGTCGCTGGGGAACAAAATCTGACTACAACCGACGGCACTGAACAAGAATTTAAAATTGAAACGCTTTTCAAACACCCAAGCAGCAAACCAATGTTGGGCATGAAAGTCAAAACCTGTGACATTGCTGTGATCCAGATAAAGGGAGAATTCGAGTTTAATCAGCGAGTCAACAACGTCTGGATTTCATCTCAATCAACTCCCAATTCAAATTCCGGTTCCGGTTTTCAAGGTAAGTAAAACTTAAAACACAAAACAGAAACTGTTTTGATTCCAGATTCCCAACTGCAGGAATATGTATACAAATATGTATTCAGAATCCAGAGTTGAGAAAAGGTAGCTTAGAAAAATGGAGGTGAAAACATGTTTTAATCTGCTTATTGTTAGGTTTAAACGGGACTGCGACGGGTTGGGGTAAAGCGGGAAATCATGCTGACCGTTCAAATGTCCTCATGGCCGTCGACCTGGAACTCATGGAGCACAAAGTGTGTAAGAAGAAATGGTCATTTTTAAAAGAGCACATGCTCTGCGGCTACAACACCATTTCCAACGTCTGTGAGGGCGACTCTGGTGGCCCACTTGTACTAAAAGATTACCCAGTAGGAGAAAACCAGACGAGGGATCTCCTCATCGGCATCTCCTCTTTTGCTCCCCGTGAGTGTGAGAAACGGGATGAGCCAAATGGATTCACAAATGTCAGCTACTTTTACAAATGGATTGCGGACAAACGATCCAATTCTTTGTGCTCGCCCTGCCAATTCCAGTGTTTCAACGGCCAGTGCATCCACGAGGAGCTCAAGTGCGATAAGAAATACGACTGCGAGGATGGATCCGATGAAAAAATGTGCCGACTTCACAGTCAAACTAAACGTAAATTCAATTCCGCATTCACACCCACCAAATTTAAAACTCAATTCACATAAATGACTTACAGACACAAGTTCAGATTTGTATGCTTTTTTATGTATTTTCCAGGGGTAAATGTGGCTTCGTGTCCTAAAGTGGCCGTGGATCAGAGTAAACATCCGGTGCCGTATCAATTGAGCATCCGATATAGTGGAAGACATTACTGTGGTGGAGTCATTCTGGACAAAAGGACCGCTCTTTCCGCCGCACACTGCTTTTCATCTAGGGTGCCAATTACGCGATACACAGTCGTTGCGGGAGAACAAAATTTGGATAAAAAGGACGGAACGGAACAAGTTTTACAGATTCAGTCATTTTTCAAACATCCCGGGTACGAATTTATCCTTTCCGGAAATGACATTGCTGTGATCCAAATTGAAGGAGAATTTAATTTCACTCAAAGAGTCAACAACGTCTGGATTTCTTCTCCGTCAACTCCGGATTATCGAGGTACATAAAAAATCAACATTTATAATTCTTCACACCGTTTGACGTCTGACAAGAGAAAAACAATAACATTTTCCCTTTTTTCAGCTCTCAAATGGATGTCGACGGGTTGGGGTCAAACGGAAACTGATGGACCGGCTTCAAATGTTCTGCGCTCCATTGAGCTGGAATTCACGGACCACGAAGAGTGTAAAAAGAAGCTGCCATCTTTGCAACCATCTGCGTTTTGTGCAACAAACAACGTTTCAAATATTTGTGGCGGTGATGGTGGTGGTCCTCTTGTCATTAAAAAGTACGACCATGGACCAAACAAAACGACCGATCTCCTAGTCGGCATCTCATCCCTTTTTCCTAGGGATTGTGAAAGGCAGGACCAACCAAATGGATTTACAAATGTCACCCAGTTTTTCGGGTGGATTGCGGAACATCGATCCAATTCCTTGTGCCCGTCCCCCCAATTTCAGTTTCAATGTTTCAACGGCCAGTGCATTGATGAGGAGCTCAAGTGCGACTCAAAATTTGATTGTGAAGACGGATCGGATGAAAAAATGTGCCAAAGTTACAACAGAGTCTCACGTGAATGAAATATAAATATTATTATTATTATTGCAGTTTAACAAGCACTTTCCTAAATTTATGTTGTGCTCTTTGAGACTAATCAAAAGACGTGAGCAATTTGGTTTTACAGGTGCCTGCGGTGGTCTGATTCAAGTTGACTATTCACACGAGATTGAGTGGCAGGCGCCCGCTTCGCACCCACATCAAAATTCCAGCTGCCTTTGGATCATCGCCAATCCACACCAAGATCGCCAGTCCAACACTACAATCCAAATTTTAAATGACACGCACCACACATTTGACAATGCAACAAGTCAACTTTCCGTCGTGCAGAATTTAAGCGGAAACCAAACCTCAACTTTTTTGCTGTAATTGTTTTTAACTTGTCCTGTGTGATTTTTACAATTTTTCTGTTTTTTTACATAAGCTCATCATTTCCCTTTATTTTGTATTTTTATCGCTTTAGGGATGAAATTGGTAAAGAGTATAACTTTAGTCAGCCTTTTTTGATGCTCCACTTCCGCACAAACTCCAGTGCTCCAAACAACGGAATTCACCTTAGAATAACGGAACAGAGCGAGCCAACTCATAAAACTGCAAAACATGTACAAGGAATCGATTTAAAAGCGGATTTGAATCAAAACACAGCTCAAAATTTTTCGCACGTCTACTCCGGATCGCACTGCAGAAAGAAAGAGAAAAGCCGCCAAATTTTACAACGCGCTCCACCACAAAATTTAAGTACCAGCAGTCAAAATCCGTCGTATATTGTAAGCATCAAATCAAATGGTCGACCGATCTGCAACGGAATCCTCCTGGATAAAAAAACCGCCCTTTTCACCGCCAGCTGCTTCGGCGGGAGGGAAATCCGGGAGCTCCGAATCGTGGCCGGAGAATCAAAGCAAAATCCGAATCTGAATCGAGTGGACTCGACAGAACAAATTTTGAAGATTGAAAAAATTATCAAGCACAGGAAATTGAAACACTCAATCGTTTCCCAGAAATATGACATTGCACTCGTCCACGTTAAAGGAGAATTCACATTCAATGAGCACGTCAACAACATTTTGATTTCCGCTCCTGAAACTTTGAATCTCAAAGGTAATTCTAAAATTCTCCGCTTTCAATTTTTCCAATTCACTGACGGATAAAAATTTATAAAAGTTGCTTTCTTCTCTGTATTTTACAGGTGTGAGCGGGAGCATGGCTGCCAAAACTCTATCAAATCCACAGATGATTGACATAAAATTAACCGACCTGTCAGCTTGCCCCAGAACTCACCCCTCTTTTACAGACTCCATGTTGTGTGCCGTTGGGAATGGGACAAATGTGTGCAGAATGACGGGCGCACCGTTTGTGCTAAAAAATCACAAGTTCAACCCCAGGGAACTCGGCAGAGACATCCTGATCGGCATTTCAACATTCGGCCCCTCCGCTTGTGAGAGCATTGGTCAACCCGTTCCCTTCACAAGAGTTGACCATTTTTACGACTGGATTGAAAAGAATCGTGCAAAGTCCAGTTGCTCTGATTCCCAATTCCAGTGCTACAACGGCCAATGTATCCCGAAAGAACTCAAGTGCAACTATGCCTTTGACTGCAGCGACGGATCCGATGAGGTTGTTTGTACAGTTGGAAGGGCAACAACAATCAAGACATTTGATTCTTGTGCTCGTCGCCCGGCAAACCAAAGAGAAATTGAGAACAAACTTGCAATGGAAGATCAATGGATTGAAATCAACACGATGGAGCATGAAAACCTCTTTTTGTTTTTGAAACCGATGGAAAATGGACGACAAATCCAGGTTCATCTCCAGTCTCTCCAGATGAAAACAGCTCAAGATTCCCTCAACGTATTTTCTTACAGACAAAATACACAAAACATAACAAATTTACAAAGGTTCGTCCTTTTACTCTGTTTCTCTCTTTTGGGGATCTAAAATGGGTAAAAAATCATGGATTTTGAAATCTGATACTCAACGGTGGATTTTTACAATGTTTTTTTATTGTTTCCAAAGATTCCGCGGAGCTGGGAACTGGTCGAACAATGTTTACGAGGGAGATGCAAACGAGCCAGTGTTATTGTATTTTCATGCAGAGCCTTCAAGTGAAAATCAAGAAATGACGTTCAACTACTCGGAACGAGTTGCAGCCAAACAACAGTTGCCGTGATCCGAACACTGAACACTGAACCCGGGTTTCATTTCCATCTCAAAAACCCGGAGTATGCCAAGTCAAATGTCAACATGTCCAAAACAATCAAGCCAACTGATTACTGGAAAACTTTACATTTCATAAATAAAGATACAATTATTGAGCACAGAAATGATTTCTGATTTTCCTTTTTATTTTTCATGATTTGCTCATTTGATTTGATTTATTCAGGAAATTAGTCTTTCATTTTACACAGTAAATTAATCTTGCCAGATAAATAAATAAATAAATAAAAATTAATTTTAAAATAAAATACAAGCGGTCGCGGATACACACTGTAGAAAATGTACAATTTCCTCAATTAAAAATGTGTGGCTGAAAAAAAACTAAGATGCACAAAACAGGTTCTGTTTCTCACACAGATACTGTAAAAATTTACAAGGTTTAGTGGTTTATTTATTAACTATTAAAAGTGCTCTGGATCAGGAATCATAATCATAAAGTTCGGCTGAGGCAGTGTTGTTCTTGTTGGTGTTTTCATTCTGCATTGTATTGTTATTCATTGGGTATTCATTTTGAGCAGTGACTGTGTAATTATTCCTTGGACCACCAACGCCTTGAATCGTCACGTAGACGTCACAGTTTTCTCGGGTCTTGTCCTTCTTAAAATAAGCAGGACTGTTGCTGTCTGCCGCCTTGGTTGAGTTTTGATGAGGAATGAAGTTTCTCGCCTGGTTTAAAACGCCGTCGTTGAGCGCTAACAAAGGGGTCTTGTAACTGTAGGAAAAGTAGCCAGTGACCTCGCCAAGGGATGAGGTCAACGTCAGTGTGACTCCATCAGATGGGACAGCATAACAATAAAATCTCTTCTCATCCTGCCCCAAATCATCTATGACAGCTGTTCCAGTTTTGGGGTTTTGAGCCACGGCGCATGTCGCACTATAAAACAATTTACATTGTACAACTTTTGAAATTGGATTGAGAACTAGAATTCATATGCATACGCATTATTATTTTAGTACAAAAATAATAAGAATATTTACCTGCTGAGCCTTGCAAAAAATTCAGTGAGAGCTTCAAAATTCTGGAGTGAAAAAATATGTGCCGCATCATAATTAGCAATTCGTGGAAGCTCCGCTTGTTTTGCGTCTTTACCGATTCCCACCGCAAAATTTGTGATGCCGAGTCCCGCGGCCTTGTCACTGTTACTCACTCCATCCGCAGACTTTCCATCGGTGAGGAGCACCATGATTTTGGGAACTCCATCTCTTTCCCTCTGGTCACTTTGTCCATTCAAAAGCTGGTCGATTCCCTTTTGAATAGCACGATTTGTCAAGGCTCCACCTTTTTTGTAGCTCGTGGACTTGACCTTGCGATATATTTCATTGAGGCTGAGAGAGTTTTCGATGGAGACATGAAGTCGAACCAAATGTGAATAAGTCATGAAACCAAGTCTCACGTTACCCCTGGAGGCGTTTGAATAGGATTTGAAAAGGTTTCCAACAAATTCCAAGGATTTCTTGAAATGATCCACTCCAACACTTCCACTTTCATCCAGAATGACGAGAAGATCTATTTTCCCTGTAGAGTAAAAAATAAAACATTAAATTTAAATATTGAAAAATATCATATATAAAACATGAGATTAAAATTCATAATTTTTAATCACAAAATTTGTATCTGTTCACCGGTGCAAGCTGAATCCGCTTCCAACTGTTTAATTTGACTATTAAACTCCTTCTTGGACAATCCAATTTCACTTGTAAGATTCTGGTATCCTCGGATATTTGCCTGTCTCGTCAGAACTTGTGGGAGTAATCCGGAAAATGAGGCAAGGAGAAGTCGAGCCGCGAGACCGGAATACAGCTGCAAAGTTTAGGTTTAATTTTAATTTTAGCTCTCATCCTTTCAAGGTAATATAAACCTTAAAATGTCAATTGTTTTGTTTATTTAAGAGTTTACTTGATTAATTAAATTACAAATTAAAGAGATTTTTACAGGTTTTTGTAAATCAGTCCAATTTGTTTGCAGCCAGTTGATATTGAAATTCCTTTGTATTTCATTATGGTAGTTTCCGAGTGTTACTGCACTTGTCTTTGTCTTTTCATAATTTTCTCGACTAATCTGCCAAATTCCTCCAGTGGAATTGGAGCGAAATGTTTGAGGATCTTCACCATATTTTGATTCAGCGTAGGCAAGCCGTTGGAGAAAACTGTGATCGTCCGGGAAGATTCCGCTCGCATGAATTTTGTCAATCACCGCTTTCACCACCTCAGCACCTTTTGCGTCCGCCTCCAGAGTTTGATCCGTGTGGACATAAATAACTGACGTGTCCACTTTCGGTTCAGATTTTAGATGTGATGAGACATGAGAAAACACAATACAACAAAACAAATTAGCATAAAAACGTACGGCAAAAATGGAGATTTGTAAAATTTTGTGTGCGGAAAAGAATTAAAAATCGGAACCTGGAAGCTGTGTCGTTGTAGTTGTGGGTGTGGTTGTGGGTGTAGTTGTAGTTGTAGTTGTAGTTGTGGGTGTAGTTGTGGTTCTAGCTGCCTCTATGATTGTTTGATTTGATATAAATTCGTTAAGGATGTCAACAGTAGCAGTTAGTTTCGGTATGGTTGCATTGAGTGCTGCCACATCCTCTTGAAGTTCCTCCAGCTCACTCAATTTGTCTAAAACTTGCAAAAGAAATTCCTCTTGACTATCTGTTTCACTTTCATCTGAAGTAGCGTTTTGATCCGCAGACAGATCGCTCGCTTTTGACACATAGCCACAGGCAACCACGATGACAAGACAGAGGAAGAAACGGTGGAATTTCCCCATGTTTTATTTTAAAAGCGTCAAAACTCAAAACTGGGTCAATTTGAAGAAAACTCAAACGGAAATTCAAAATGACTCCAAATTCAACCTTGCTGAATCAAGACTCAATTTTCTTTGGCTTTAACAAGTTTAAATAATTTTTATC
Organism: Sminthurinus aureus; assembly: GCA_034698265.1. NCBI lineage: Eukaryota > Metazoa > Arthropoda > Collembola > Symphypleona > Katiannidae > Sminthurinus > Sminthurinus aureus. Next base: position 25,479 of record JAQGBH010001058.1, on the reverse strand, counting down.
CTTCTTTCTTGTCCATTTGATGTTTCTGCTGTTCTGTTCTATTCTGTTCTGTGCTTTGTGGATTTTTGTATTGAGTGAGTAATTTGAATTTGTGGTTTAAATCCTGATGTTGGTATGTTCCTTTTATGCATTAAGGATTTGCACATGCTGAATGATAGATTTTCTGGGAAATTTGCCATCATTTATTTACTGACACGTGATAAATCTGTTTAAGGATAAAGTTTAATTCATTCTCAATCCCCATTTCTCTTCACTCAACACAGATTACAGATGAGAGAAACAGAAGGAGATTAAACTTGTGGCATTGGTTATTTTATTTTCCTAGTAAAAACATGTACGTTTCAACTCAGAAACGTACATGTTTCTGAGTTGAAACATTTCTGTTCAGATGCAAGTGGATTAAATTGAATTGAAAGGGATTGGATTGAACTGACCACTTTTGAAAATATGTACAGTCTGTACGTGTTATCCTTTTTGCTCGATTTAATCAACACAAGTTGACGATTGTCCTTTCTCATTTCTCCACCATATGCTAAAAATATCATGAAACTTGATCTATCCCTTGAAAAAATATGCCATAATATCCGACCGGAATGTGGTGTCATGTAGTGTTCTATTTTGATCCAAATCCATGATAAAATCATCCAACGTTCCATCAGACTCTGTTGAGTTGCCATGGGATTTCTACCAAAAGATATTAAAAATATTGATTGGTGAAATTCAGGTGGCGTGACACCACATTGACGCCAAAAGTTCATGCCATTTGGTATTTGGTAAAAATGTGGATCAAAGTTACACCACATAATTTCGACTCATATTATTTCAAGGGGTTTTATCCTGTGTAATCTTTCACACGAGTTTGATATTGATATAAACTTGTTCACAGTTCACAACGATCCATTCTCCATGCTCCATGCCCCACTAAAAATCTCAGAATCTCATCTTTCATTTTACAACTTTGACTTTTGAAATTGGCACACGTAGGACAATCAAAGGAAAAAGGGCAATGGAAGTCGAGTGGATTGGAGTGTGAACAAAGGAAAAATTGTCCTTTGTTTGCCAATATTGATATCAATACCAATGTCAATGCAATTCTGTAGAGTCTAGAGTCTAGAGTCTGAAATTTAGGACAAAAGTCTGAATGTTGCATTTCAAAATCCAGCAAATTTTTCTGGATATTTCAAGTGTAAAAATGCATTTGATTTGTATGAGTAATGAGTAATGAGTACTACAATAAATATCCAATGTGCAACGCCTATTGTTCGTTGTACTTACAAAAGTAAAGCAGTGAAAGAACAGAGGCGCCGATCCAGATGTGATGCGGCTGCAGATGTCGATTGTCGATGGACAAAATTGCACGTTTCATACAAGGCTTGAATTTGAAATAATTAACTTTTACAGACGCCCATTTCAAATTGTATACTGGGATTAGATTTTACATGACAGATGCAACGTTAAGCTCTTGCGTGCGGCTCAATTTTTAATTATTGTAAACTGTGGGCGATGTGTAAAAAATTAAATTTAATAATCAGTGTTTTTCCTGAACCTTAGTTTCCAATGGTATAAACTTGGATTACACTTGATGCTGGATGCACATTTGTATGAAATGTCCGAGTTTATAATATTAAATAAATGAATAATTTTGATTCGTATCATGTCAAGTTATTGTAGGACCGAAAAAATGTTGTATTGTTCTCTGTCCGAGTTGAAAAGTCATGTTATTTCTTGGTTTCTCTTTTTTGATCTTTAAAGGGAGAGACTAAATTTTTATTCCTTTGAATATTTTTTTACACAGATAATTCCTGTGTATTTTACAATGTAGAACTATTATGTTGTGATCAAAATATTTGCAAGTATGTTTTATTAATACTGCTCCAATTCCACATTCCACATTTTCATTAAAATGATGAATAACTGCCAATATTAACTGGGATTATTTAATTTTTCACAGTATTATGGGTATCATGAACTATGGACTATGGGATATATCCGTTTGCTGTAGTTACTGTGTAATTATTCCTTGGACCACCCACACCTTGAATGGTCACATAGACGTCACAACTCTCTCCCACTTGTTGACCATATCTCCTTGCTTCCTTCATTTGTTTGTAAAACCAAGAGTTGGCGCCGTCTGCCGCCTCGTTCAGGTTTTGCTGAGGAATAAAGGTTTTAAATGGGCCTAAAATCCCATCATTCCAAGCTTCCGACGGAGTTTCGTAACTGTAGGAAAAGTAGCCAGCGACAAGGCCAAGAGACGAGGTCAAACTGAGTGTGATTCCATCGGATGGGAGCGCATAACAATAAAATCTCTTTTCATCCTGTCCCAATTCATCAACGACAATTGTCCCAGGTTTGGGTTTTTGAGAGACGATGCATGTCGCACTAATAAAAAATAAAAAATGGATTGAATATTCAGATTTGGATTCGGATTCACGTATGAATTTTGCAATTGGCTTGTGTACCGAAATTCATATGAAAATACATTTTATTTGAACAGTAGTACACGAATAATAAAAAATTTACCTGTTGAGCCTTCCAAAAAATTCAGTGAGAGCATCAAAATCCTCGAGTGAGAAAACGTGGGACTCGTCACCATTTGCAATTTGTTTCAGCTCCACCGGGTTTTGCCCACTGCCGATTCCTACTGCAAAAGTTGTGATGCCGAGTGCCACAGTTTTGGCGCTGTTACTCACTCCATCTCCAGATTGGCCGTCGGTGAGGAGCAGCATGATTTTGGGAATTCCATCTCTTTCCTGGTAGCCATTATGCCCGGGGGTAAACTGGTCAATTCCATCTTGAATAGCACGATTTGTATTAGTTCCACTTGCGACATAGCTCGTGGACAGAACCTGTTGATGTATTTCATTTAGGCTGTGGGGGTTGACCATGTAGAAATGAGACCGGACTGAATCTGAATAAGTCGTAAAACCCATTCTCACGTTACCAAAGGTGGCGTTTGAATACGAATTGAACAGATTCCCAACAAATCCCAAGGCTTTTTGGAACTCTGAGGCACCAATACTCCCACTTTCATCAAGGATGACGAGAAGATCCATTTTCCCTTCAAATTAGAAAGCAAGACATCAAATTTACATTGGACATTGGGGGTGTAAAATTACATTAACTATGAGAAATGCCAGAGACGAGACAAAAATTAAAAAAATCATCACAATAATCCAAAATCACAATTGTTTCTATTTTTTTACCAGTGCAAGTTGGAGCCGTTTCCAACAGTTTAACTTGATTCTCAAAATCCTGCGGAGCAAACCCACTTACGAGATTATTCTCATTTATAAAATTTATCTGACTCGCCAGAGTTTGTGGGATTGGCTTGTCGATTGAGGAAATGAGAAGTCGAGCCGCGAGGCCGGAATACAACTGTTAATTTAAGAGCCGAAATATTATTATATTATCTGCATCTCAGATTTAGTAGAGGTAAATATTCATAATTTTCATGGCATTTATTTATTTTACTGGATTGATTAAATTACTAATTAATTTACAGGTTTAAGTAAATTTTCCCATTCAGTCTCCCTCCATTTGATATTGAAATTCTTGTATATTTTGTCATGGTAGTTTTTGAGCTCTTCTATTTCCTCCTTTGTCTTTTCATAATTTTCTCGGGTGACGTTCCAAATTCCTCCAGTGGAATTGGACTGAACTGCTTGAACTTGAGGATCTTCACCAAATTTAGATCCGCTGTAGGCGAGTCGTTGGAGAAAACTGTGATCGTCCGGAAATATTCCACTCGCATGAATTTTGCCAATCACCGCTTTCACCACCTCAACACCTTTTGCGTCCTCCTCCAGAGTTTTGTCAGTGTTCTTGTGCACAACTGTCATGCCGTTCATTTCCGGTTATGAGAAAATACAACAAAAGAAATTAGCATGGAAAAATACGGTAAGAATGGAAAATTTCCAAATTGTGTGCGACATAAAATTAAACATCCGAACCTGGAAGTTGTGTGGTTGTGGTTGTGGGTGTGGTTGTAGTTGTAATGGGTGTGGTTGTAGTGATGGGTGTGAGAGTTGTTGTTTCTGCAAATGTTTTATTTGCTCCAGGTGATTGTTTTACTACTAAAATTTGTTCAAGGTGGTTAAAATTAGCAGTCAACGTCGTGATAGTTGTTTTGAACTTTTTAAATTTATTGGCAAATGTCGTGAGCTCACTCATTTTTTTTTAATTTCAAGTCGTAGTTTCTCTTTCCTTTCCCTTGCACTAGGTTTTTGACCCGCAGACACATCGCTCGCTTTTGACACATAACCACAAGCAACCAGGATGACGAGACAGAGGCAAACAAGGTGGATTTTTCCCATTTTTATTTTAAAAACGTCAAAACTCTAAACTGGCTCAATTTGAAGAAAACTCGAACCAAAATTCAAATTCAAACACCCCGCAAAGATTTTTATTGTTGTTTCTGTTCGTTCTATGCACTGTGAATTGTGAACTTTTGTATTGAGTGTTAAGTGTCGAGTGTTGAGTGTGTAAATTGAAATTCTGGTTTGAATTTTCCCGTTGGTCTATTTCTTACATTGAGAAATGAGAATGCCTATATATCAGAAATGATGGATTTCTGGGAAATTCATCATCATTTATTTACTGACGTGTGATGAATGTTGAGCCATTAATCTTTTGACGTGTAAAGATTAATTCATTCTCAATTCATGTCTCTTCTCTCAACGCAGATAAAAGATGAGAGAAAACAGAAGAGGATGTTTGCAGATTGCAGATGCATGTGGATGGAATGGAATGGAATTGAATTTACTGACTACTGACAAGTTAAAATATCGTACACACATTTAATTGGAGTGTTGTACATTGTGCATTTTGCATGTTTTACTTTATTAATCCCAACCGAGGGAACTAGAAAGTAATGGCTCAAATACCTTTTGACAGAGCAACAAGAAATCTTGGTTGTATGGACGGCATTTTTATGGTTTAATTCCAATTAGAACTAACGCATCACATTTGCCTGTGCGGTATGGTGTTTTAGCCCCAATAAAGCACAAGCGGAGGAGAGGCGAAAAGTCCAAAGCATGAATTTATTTATTATTTCTTTCTTTATGAATCACTTAATTTTTGTCACTTTCCTCTACAAGTTAGAATCATAAAAACGCAAGTAAATTCAGTATACAAATAAACGCTTGTGCCTTGTGTACTCGAAACTCGAATGAATAATCAACTACTTTCTCCTGCTTTATTTTTCCATGTATTAAAATTTGCAACTAGACCGACTCTGGTGCTTTTGTGGACTTTTCGGGTTTTTGCCTTCTCAAAATTCAAAATTCGAGACTCAAGACTCAAGACTCACGAGGATCTTTCACTCGACCCATAAACAAGACAGTTCTTGTTGTGCTGTCCAAAATGTGAAAGATGAACGGTCGATTAACGTTGAATTTCGAGCCTACGGAAACTGCGGTCACCTCAAAACCTGTGGTACATTTTACATTACAAAATTGTACAAATCAACTGCATGAGAATTTGTCATTACGATACAAAATTAATTTGGTTTGTGCATGTGACAAAATAATTATTATTTTTCCGAACCTATGGCTGCTGCAACTTCCGTTTCTTCTTCATTCACCTCGATAAAAGTCTCTTGAGACACTTTTGAGTCAAAGGAATTTCTGTCATTTTCAAATATGTTGCTGAAATCCGCCTCGTTTGCCTCAAACATTTGTCAAAGGCCCAACTGAAAATATCAAAAGCAATTTCTAAAACAAAATTTAAGACGCTTCTGAATATTTTTGATATCTTTGGAGAAAGGAAAAAAAGTCTTACAGATTTTAGAGGTTCATTCAGCTGCAAAGATGAGCGAAATTTAAACTTTGGGAGGAAAATTGTGACACTTTGAATATCTTCTGGGTTCAAGTGTTGCTCTTGAATTTCAAACGGCGATTGATTTTTTAGCAAATTTTCCAAACGGTCAAGTGAACTTTGTTCGTTCAGCAGGTAAATCACCATGCTCAAACGTTCGCCCTGTTTTTTCCATGAACCAAAAAAATCATCATTAGCTCGTCTTTTTTGTATGGAAAATGGAAATGAAACCAAAAAATTGTAAGGTGATTTTTGATTTACTTGATATGGCAAATTGATGACTTGTGCATTCGCTTCGTCTAAATCTGCGAATGCAAAGTCATTTTCCTGCTTCATCATGTCCACCATCACGTTGTTGCTTCCACGGATGAAAAACGGACGTTTTTTCGTGTCTTCCGGAAGAAACTAATTTTTCCACTATCCTTTGAAATAAATCGTGTTGAGGACGAGGAGCGAAGTTTGACCGTTCAAACTGGAAGAATCCACAATTTTGTCAGTTTCCCCCTCCGTTTTATTCTGAACCCAGGCGTTAATTTTTATAGCGGCTGCTCTGCTTTTTCCAAAATCCACTTTCTCAATTTCCGCTCCAAGTTGATTCGTATCCTTTTTATACTGAGATTTGACGCTCAATTCGGAATTTACATAAACTTTATCCGCTGATACAAATTTTATTGTGGAATTGCCAGAAGAAATTTCCTGAAAACCCAAACCCTAATTAAAAAGTAAAAAGATTTGCTCATATATGTAAATTTTCCCCTGGTTCAGACAAGTTCAAATTCAACTTTTGACTGCTAAATTGAAAATACCTTTAAAGACGAGATGAGTCGCGATTGTCGGTTGATCAAAGTGGTTCGATTTACAGGAAACGGTGGACGCAATTGTATTAACACAAGAATTTCCTCGGCTGTTTGACCAGATGCTCCGATACTCAACAAGGCCAATGAAACTCTCAGACTCAAAGGCGAAAGAACAAAATTCTTCGGCTGACTTATTTTCACAGCCTTTGAGCAAAACCACAATCAATTAATAACAAAACTCACATCAGACAACATAAAACTGTTTTTGATATTTTAAAGGGTTTTGTACATTCACAGTCGGCAGTGCGTTATTTTTACCTCGCATAAAGTGGTTGAAAATGTAGACTTGGCTCGGGGTCTAATCTGTTGACTGTTGGTATTTTGAACAGCCGTGCTCATGCATAAAACAAGGCCCACCAGGTACACAAAATAAGTCATGGTAAACGTGTTCCTATCAAAAGTTGACATAAACCTGAATTTTTTTAGCCTTTGTCTGTCCAGACTTCAACCAGAAGAGAATGTGAAGGAAAAGGATTTTTTGTCTTCAGTGGGATTGTTGTAATTAGATTTTTAGTCAGTGTAAAAGGTAAAAGCTTGTCGGGCGAAACAGGAAACCACGACTAAATTGAAATAAAATTTGTGGTTTATGAATGAGCGGGGATTCGGATAAACAGAATGACTCACGACTCAATTAACTCTTTCACTATGTGCTTCTTTCTTGAGTATAACACCAATTCATTTGCCAGTTCGTTGAAAACGATTTATTTATTTGGAATTGGAAATTAGATATGGATTCAAAAGGAATAAGAACTACGATTGGCGAGCGGATAAAAATCCTTTCATGCGTCAGTCAAGAATAAATCTCAATTTGGAAGTAAACCACAATTTAACACGCATGTCTTGTAGCTACTCCAAATCAAAATTTTGGGGTACCAGAGTCTCTGGGTAGAGAGTGAATGGATTTTTTGGGTAGTTGGGTATTTAATGGGTTTGGGGCTAATTTTGTTTTTGATGGGTTCTGGGTTAACTGGGGTTTCGATGGGGTTGTTGGTGATTTTGTGGGTTTTTGATGGGTTTGGGGCTTTTATGGGTTTTTGTGGGTTTTGGGGTTTTAGTGGGTTAATTGGGTTTTTGATGGGTTTTTGGATATTCTGTAAAGTATTAACACGAAAAACTAGTCAAAAGTCAACAAAAAATTCCAATTTTCCCCCCTCTTTTACTATGGTGTGGCTAATGGTAAATTTTTATTGTGTTGATGTGTATTTTGAAGAGAAAAGAAAAGAAACGTTCAGTTTTTACTTTAGTTAAACTTGAGGCGTACTAAATCCATGTCTATTATTTTTTAAAGTGGAAAATCCAGTTCAGTCAAATTCTGTCAAATCTTGTCAATAGTCAAAAATGGATTGAAATAAAATACTTGTTTTTTAATTTTCAAGTTTGTATTTTGAAGTAGGAAAAATTAGCAAAGTGAAGGCGTATTGTCAGCAATTGTGTTTGTATTAATTTAAAGCCTTAAGGTGAATATAGAGTTCGCTTCACGTAACGTTCTCTGTGCATAAAGATATGGACTATTCACGTAACGTAACGTAATTTCCATGGAAACATAACATTACAGAGTGTTTACGTTACGTTACGTGAAGTTCACTTAGTGAACTCTATATTCACCTTAATATAAGAAGTGGATTTCAAATGTTGAATTGAGTTTTGAACTTTGAAAAGTCGACTTGAAAACTCTTGACTCTTGACTTTTGACTCGTTTTCAAATGCTCTTTCTCTCTATGTGCAAAAAGTTGAGTTGAAAACTTGAATAAGGACAATAAACATTACAGCTCAAAATGACAAATTTCTACTGCATTTTACATGTAAATGTAGATGTAGACTCTTACGATATGTAATATTATCATTTGTCATTCGTCATCCGCCACTCGTCAATCGTCATTCGATGACTTGTTTATATTTTATATTAATATTATGTAAATAATTGAAATTCGCAAAGAACGCTGAAGCATCAATTCCAAGTCCTCCGTTCTCCAGAGATTCTTGATAAGAGGTCCTCAAAAATGTTATTAGTATTTTTGTTTTCGTCGACTTTGCTTTTAAAGGGTGGCGGGACATTTGATATTTGACCATGTTCTCTGTGTTATTTTCATAAGAATACCCCTCTTGAAAATTCTTTGACTGGTACAAATTGGAAGTAGAAATCAAAATCGTACCAAAATCGGAATCAGAATCGGAGTAATGTCTAAAGTATCTCTCGAGTCTTTATTTATGACGTTATCTCTCTCACTCTGTTGAAACTTGAAATGTAAGCAAGGCTTTTGACCTGCTTTAGTCTGTATAGTATTCGGCCTACGTGCTGTATGTCTACTAGTCTACAACGCCTCTGCTTTCCCTAGCATATGTTGCATGTACTATGTACATAATATGCAGTAATGTAAATAGGATGAATGAGCAATCCAATTACAAGTACGGATCTCAAGATGAAAGTTATCTCAGGCATCTTCGTATTGTGTTACACAAGAGCAAGAGCAAGTACCAGGTACAATTTCCTTGTGTAGTATGTATAGTGTAAAATGTATAGCATACAGTCTCTACAAATTGTGACTGCACATCTACAGGCGTATACAACTAGATATACATACGTTGTCGACTTTGAAATGAAGATCAAGTTTTAGAATTCCAGACAGAGAGACATGGAAATAACAACCAGGTTCATACAAACGTGCATTTTGTACATGCTATAAACAGACGGAAAAATGTACATTTTCAGGAAAAGTGATGATGTATGTGCTTTGTTTCAGCATGGAGTATTGCGTGTGTTTGTCGTGTATTTATACATTGTACATTAAACAATGTACAGTTTTCCTCACATCCATGTATATAAAACTGAATACTGGATATGAGTAGAAGTAGACTGAAAAAAAACATTTTTCTCAAACTTTTTTCTGTTGTTTTGTTTTTTTAAAATAGAAATTGTTTGTCCAAGTCTGTTACTTTTGAAGTGCTTTCCAAGATCCATAATATTCAAAATATGTACAATCAGTGGCGACTCTAGGATGCCCATCTCTGATATATGTACGCATCATTTCTTAAAGAATTCTGCCTGGAGCGGGTAGGCCCGGCCTACCCGCTCGAGGCAAAATTCTTTAAGAAATGATGCGTACATATATCAGAGATGGGCATCCTGGCGGCGCCTCTGTGTACAATGTACAATACACAAAATACAACATTCAAAATATAGCTATCCTAAAATCCTCAATCCACAATGTAAAGAAAGAAAATAAAAGCATCAGTGTATCCATGTATGGTTAGTTGAACAAGGGACAGGGAACAAGCAACAAAGAAGGAACAAAACATGTTGATTTCACCAAAGAAGATAAAGAATAACAAACAAAATTTCTGCATGTTTAACTAACCATGCAAGTCATGGCATCATGTAGCTTGTCTTGTCTTACATGCAGATTGATACATGCGATTCATGAGGATTCTTATAGCAACACCTACTCCTGCTTCTGTCTGGGAATTTAAAATTTAGAATTACAAATTCAAGTATTTTAGATTCCACTAGTTGTAGTTTCTAGACTCTGGCGACGAGCGCGGGCGGGTAGCGTAAGATCATTTTGAAAAGTTTTGAAAATAATAGCATATGCTACTCATATTCAATATTCAGCATCACAAGGATCATAAAATAACGAAATTCACGATCAGGAAGGCTTACAGAACAAGTCTAGTCAGAAAGTTTCAACATTTTCCCAAGAAAGTAGGAAAAACAAATGTGTAGAGGGGGAGACGTTGACTTTGCATCTTCCCCTCTCTGTCTCTCTCTCTCTCTTTGATCCTTATTCGCTGATTTTTTCTACTTCAAAGACTAAGACTTTAGGCCTTACTCTCCAGAGAAGTAGGGAAATAGATCAGCAAATTCCACATTCTATCATTGAAGATAAAACGAGTAATAAGTCTCCGACGATATACTTACTTTACTGAGTTGCTGTAGCAACTGACTTGTGAGTCTCACTTCCAACGTAGATAATGCAGTGGGGGAGAAAATATAAAATCTGTAATTTTTACCTTAGAAACAGTACGATTCTGCTTCATAGTGGAATTGTCGTTCAAGATGCAGGTGTCCATAAACCATGAAAGATCAAAACAAATTCAAAATAATATCTACTATCTACTGCCCACCTTTTCCTCGTAAAATATGCACTGGCTATGCAAACCAAATTACCTCCTTTGTCTGAATTTCCAAGCAAAAAATATTGCTTTCATTCGTATTTTGTACACAATGCAACTGATAGCTTGTTACTAGTATGCACTATGCACTGAATGCAATCCTCACACTTTTGGTCATGTTTTTTGCTTTGCTGGTATTTTAGTTGGGAAGCTGGGTTGCTTTGGATATTTTCTAAGAAAATTAGAGCAAACCATTATTTTTACTGTTTACCATGCATGAATAAAAAATACAAATATTGAGAAATTTATACTTATGGGAAGGACCTAGCATCTAGCTTCCTTGTGTTTGCCAATTGTCAAATCGACAATCGACGATGGATAAACATTGCCTAGCATCAACAAAGCTCTTGAAGCAGTTGTAAACATGATTTGACGAAAATAATGGTTTAAAATATAAGTAGAAAAACAATATTATAGTGAATAATAATACAAAAGGTAGGATTTAGAGTGCTTTTGTAGCGTATTTATTTTTAATTTGTAGGAACTTGAGTTCTGATATAATTGAATGTTGAATGGCATCTCTTTCTTCTTCTTAAGAATATTTATTTCTCACTTCCGTAGCTACTTACTATTTTTATAGTGCATGTATGTATACCCATTACCCATTACTATCCCATTGTATCTACCATTAAGATAAGTTTCAAGATTCAAGATTCAAGACGTAGAAGTTACGGTTCATTCCGAATTCCGTCTCCCAGAAAATGCATCCGTCACCCGTATTCCGTAGTGCTGTTTGTTGTTCTGGCTATCAAAAGGTTCTAAAACGATATATTATGGTACAAGAGGGAATATAATTTCGACCGTAACTATTGAACCTTCAAACACGCGAAGAGGATACATTCATCTTTTCCTTTGTGTACATACTCCATTACTTCGTACGCCACACTCCATACTCCATACATGTTCGTATGTTCCGCGTTTGAACAGGCGACTTGGAATTGAGACAAAAAGCCGAAATGTGTGCGGTGTGCTGTGACTTTTATTTTTATTGACATGTTGTAAACCTCTAAATTCATTGCACAAATCCAGAAATCCAGGATTCAGGAAAGACAGTCAGCTTGACCATTTATTTATTTATTTATTTACGTATTTATATGACCAATCAAACGGGCTGTATCACAAATCCAAATTAAAAACCAAATCCCAACTCAATCTCCGGATGTCTACAATTTGTATACAAATGTGATTCAATCTTATACTCTATATGGAGATTGAAAACGCCTGTATCTACAAAGCATAAAGTATGAGAAATTGGACCAGACAACTGTCTACTTTATTCTACTACTTTCTGGTTCTTGGTTCTTGATTCCGTTTGCAAAAAGGTGTGTGAATGTGAATGTGGATGTTAATGTGAATACCGTGTACTTGAGGAAGCAAAAATCAAATATCACCAGATTTGTTTGTACACATATGTACACATGTTTACACATGGTGAATGTTTATACTAGATACTAGATACAGAGCATAGCATAACATAGCATCATGAATCTTGTTTCTTGTTTACTTCATCCAAGAGAAAATGCTCAACGCATCTACCTCTACTGTCGGAGATTTCTGTAATCTACCATGTTGATGTTGATGTTGAAAGATGAAGTTGGCAATGAATAATTAATGAATAATGTATAATGCATGATTTTGGACCGTCACTCATCACTCCCGCATCATGACATATTCAGTATTCAGTATTCAATATTCAAGAGTCAACATCACATTGCAAAAACGCGTGATTATTTATTAAGTATGCTTCGTACTTCATAGGAAATAAACTCACTGCACTGTCAATACTCAAGACTCAAGACACACGTCGGCATTTGTGACTTATTTTTCAGTAGGCTGTGAATATACAAATGTATCTACATACCTTTAAAACCTAATCAAAATCTACAAATCAGACAAAGTAGGGATAAAATAGCAATAATTATTATCAAAAACATTTCTTCCATGAACCAATACGTAATATAAGAAATACGAAGAGTATTGGCTGGAAGTAAAAAAATAAATGAAAAACTGATTTGTAAACTACTTATGCGCCAGGATTCAGAATCAAAAATCCAAAAGGACAAAGTTGAATGTGGTAACCTTTGAACACAGGTAAATATGACTCAGGTTATGTTGCTATGTTGATTATTGACAACTGACAACCAATCAGGTGAGCAAGATATAAATCAGACTAGAGCATAGAGTATAGAGTAGTATTATAGACGTAAATTATAAATAAAAAATCAAGATTATTTTGAGTTTTGGGGGGAGGGAGTTTTAATGTAGTCTGTATGCTTAAAGCTTAAAGCTCAAGGAGAAAATTCTAAACCACTGCATAACATGTTTACTACATTATACGTGTTAGCTGTACGTACACTAGATCTAGATACAGATTTGGTTTTTTTATTGACGTCACTGGGAAATAAAACAAAATCGAAATTTATTTCTGTGTGTATAAAGTATAACATATTATAGCATATAGCATGACACATTGTAAACTTGGCGTGGGTTGTGGAGCAAGGAGTAAGTGGTAATATTACAACATAGGTCGACAGTGTAACACACTTTTCTACTTTCTCTCGACTCTAGACTCTAGACTCTCGACCACCTCACCATCACCATATGTCGATACATTTTGTATGGGTTGCACAAATTTAGACGACATTACTTGTCGACTGATTTTTTCTTTCATAGAATATCAACTTTTTATTTGGTTTCTAAAAGTAGACGATTTGGGTGTTGGGTGTTGGTGGAACATTGGCTTCTAGTTTCTATTAATATTGCCATGCATTCGGAATTTAGAATAGATGCATCACGTATCACTATAAACTAGTTACAAACTGTGCCAATAAATACGTAAGAAAAATCGAAGTTCAGTCGATGAGTGAATTTGTATATTTGTATGAAACATAACAACAATAACAATAATTATTATTTTTGCTATTCTCGATTCTACAAAAAGCATCAAAAACGTTTTTTACTTGGCATTCTGTTTCACTTAACACATGACATGTGGTTTTATCTATCCTTTGTTATTTTTTTCCTGCCTAAAAACTAAAAAGGTTATGTTCAATGTTCAATATTCAGTATTCAGTGTATAACATAAAACAGAATACAGATGTTCTGCTTACACCAATTGACACGACAAGACATCTGTATTATTCTTTGCTATTGATTTTGGATTTTGGATTGGTTCTTTTATTTGGCTCTCTTTGCTTTGTTGGTCAACTACAGAAACTAGAAACTAGAAAAAACCGGAGTGAGATATGACAGATGATAAAGTGCACACTGAACACTATTATATTAAATACAATTGATAAATCCAATTGACAACGGCTCATCCCTAACTTATTGATTACATAATATTTGATATTTGATCGTATTGGATTATCAAGCAATACCCATGTTCAAGATATTAATAGCTAATAACGTGCACTCTTCCCTTTTGTCATCAATGGACGATGGACGAGAAGGAAAACGTAGTTTCGAGTTTTGATCATTTAACGGTCATTGATACACTTGATTTGATGTCGTACTTGAAACTAACTTTGTTTGACAACTCGCAACTGATGATTATAGGTACAACGTTTTGGAGCTCATAAAGTACAGGTTGTAGATTATAAATGTGTTTATGAAATATCTTGATAAAGAATTGTTTTAATTTATTATTTATTACGATAGTTACTATAAGTCAAACTACTAGCTCGGTATCGCATCAGAACTCACAACTCAGAAAGTATGAGATGAGGATGATGCACGTATCATTTGTCTATTGTCGATTGTCGCATGTTACCCATAGCATAAGCTACGATTGAAAAAAACTAGCGGTTTAAAAAAATTTCATAAAAAGTTTGCATCATTGTACATTTTTTACTTCACAATTCTATGTGGTCTAGAGTCTAGACTTTAGATTCTAGATTCTAGACTCTAGACTCATGATTGCAAAAAAGACATCAAAGTATTTTCAATTTTTGTACTAAAATGGTAAACACAAGTATTTAAGGGGATGAAAACAACATTTATATCAAATGTATCATCGCATCGTCGACTCTGTGAGAGCTGTCAGCACCCAATTTTGCCTTGAAGCTATTAACTATAATATTATGATGTAGGTACGTTGAAAGTCGGAAAAAGGATACAAGTTGCGTTTGTTTATGTAAAGCTAATTAACTCCATCCTTCATGTTTATTGTTTAGGTATTTCAGGAATAAAAAGTAGGTTTGTGTAGCATGTTGCCTCTGTTTTGTAGTACCTTTTTAGAATGAGCTGCAAATAACTAACACAGGATAAAAACATGAAACTTGTTTGACGCGTTTCGCTTTTCCTCCATTTTTGTGCACAGTTTTGTTGTCCTATAATTGTATGTGCTACAACTTTGGACGAGCACCACATGTAGACAAAGTAGAAAGGTATACTTTCTTTTCTGCGATTTCTCCGCACTAGTTAATTGTTGTTACCATTACCAGTGATGTTACCAGACATGAATAATTTTGTACACGCGCTTTTAAATTCCATGTACATTATACATAGAGCTACTGTGCTCTGACAATGCTCTAACATTGTGAGCATGTATGCAAAAGTTATGAAATCGCCTTTTCGACTTAACATTGTGTTTCACAATCTTTGTTTGAACTCAGGATACCTCGAGATTGTGCGCCCAGAATCCAGAACCTGGAACCTAGAATCTGGAATAAAATTGTGTTGATGGTCACTACAAAATTTGAGCAGAATTTTGAAGACACAGATGAATTCAAGATTTGACGTTGTTAAAAAAGTATCAAACACTCATTACCAACAATAGAAATTTCGAATTCCCTGATATTTAAGAGATCCCGTCTTCACGTTTTAAGTCTGTAATAACTAAACCGTTTCAAATTTCAACAGGGAAACAAGAGATGTTCACAAAAAATAATTTCGGAAATTTCCTTTAGTTATAAATGAAATGAAATCACGCGCCTCTCTTGAGAAAACCTGTTTATGTGGTTTTGATTTCTCAGATTTGGGTACAAAAACATCCTTTGTTCTCTCCTCACAAGGTTGAAAAGGATTACAAAATACAAAATAGAAAAGGTACATAAAAATACGTTCACAAAATACAAAATATCCACAAAGTTTTGTGCATTTCACAGTTCACATGATACGTAAGCTGTTTTGACGAGAGAGTAGAGGAAACGAGGAACATGTAATATGTAATATGTTTGGAGTTTGGATGTGTAGTAAAGACAGACGAAACCCTTTTCACTTTCTATTCCGACTGGATTTGGACTTTACTGTGGATTATTTGCAATGAGATTTCCGAATGCTTCTGTCCTCCTTTATGAGAAAGAAACATTGGGAAAACTAAGGTTTTGTAAGGCTCTTCTAAGACTTCTCCTATTTCTCCATTTTCTATCCATCTTATACTCCCTTCAACAGGAACAGCAATTCAAGGTTTTCGTCCATTTGTCTTAAGATGAAATGCACGATCTTCTCCCATTTCCTCTTTCCTCTAGTTTCCTTTTCTATGTAATATGGAATCTGACTTTTAGGCTAAGCCAATTTCTCATTTGTCACGTTCTTTATGAATTTTGTTCCGTATTCCCTTTCCCTCTTTTCACTTCCTCTCACACTTTCTCTCTCTGTCTCTGTCTCTCTCTCACTCTAGGAGGTTTATGCAAACTCGTCTGCAGTCTACACACAGTATATTATAGAGTGTAGGGTATAGTACAACAAAAGTTAGCATTCACTTTAGTACATACCATAGGTCACAAGATTACCCCATTGACATTGCCAATTGCTTTCTATGACAGCAAAGTGAAAACTGTGTAGTGTACACTGTACAGTGCCAAGTGTACAAACATTTCCGTATTGTCTTGCTAATTGCTTCTGCTATATATATACTCCAACATATATTATATATTATTATCCAACATGTATTTTGAGACGGACTGGGTATAAAGTTTACCTTGTATCTTGTGTCTAAGAATAAAATGTTTGTTAGTAGTAACTGGTATTCAACACCCACCTTTTCATTAGCTAGGCTCTGAACTCTGATCTATATCATGTGTATTAAATATACTTTATACATTCTATATTATACGTCATGAATGCTAGAATACTAGAAGAGTAAAAAAGACACAATTTCTCTGTCTCTTCTCTGGATTCATTTGTTACTTTTAGAAAATATGCTTAGAGTCTCGAGTCTTGAGTCTTGAACAACAAAAACTAGAGAGAAATGCTCTTAATTTGCGTTCAAACAGCATGAAAAGAACAGACGAGATTAACTTTTCCATTGATTTCATTTGTGTTGTTTTGTTTTGTTTTGTCGTGACTCTGGTGTCGGGTGTAAATGTAGTGTACATACATTTGTATGAATTCTAAAGTGGTTCAAAATCCAAAATTCAAATTAAACTACTGTGTAGTTTGCTTGATCTAAAACCTAAAGAAAGGTGCTCAATACTCAGTCTGCATTAGAAACGTTAGACGTCTGATAATCCCCCAGTAACTGGTCAAATGTGGCAAATCCCATCTACAGTCTACAGTCTACAATCTACAACGTTATTGAACAAGGGATGTCACATTACGAAATTTGTGTATCTAAGCTATTATTTTGATATACGATACACCATATACAATACTTTCTGCCTTCTGTCTTATACAACGTAAATTGTACATGTATAATGCAGAAGGTAAATGGTACATTGTAAACAGTGCACGTTAATCACGGCAAGAAAAGCACGTACGTAGTTTGCACTTTCAATTTTGTCCCTTAGTACATATAACATATACTGCTATATATATCTCTTGATGTAAGAACCGGAAACGCTCACTCATAATATCAAGAGTCGTGTGGCAATGACAATGTTTATCTTCTAAGACTGAATAATTTATCGTACGAACAAGGAAACCAGTTACTACATGGAAGAATTTAACCTGTTGACTTTTGACAGAATATCACAAATCTCAAATCACAAAGCACAAGCCAAAAAGTACAAAGAATAATAAAAACAAAAAATTTAATAATAACAGTTCATATTAGTAATGACATAAGTTCAACAAGTACAGAAAGAGAGGGAGAGAGAGTACAGTTGGAGCGAAAACACGCAACATGGAACTAATATAATATGTATAAAAGATCCACATAACACATATTTGTACAAAGGTCATTTCACGTAAGCCGGATATGAGTTTTGTGTACATAAATATGAGGCACACGGCATGAAAAGATACTAGATTCTTGATTCTAGTTTCTAGATATTAGACATAAGAGGAGAGGATGGGACGAAGGTAGAACTTACATTTAATTCTGTACAGAACGAGTTGAGTGCTTATGATTTTTTTTACACACCATTCATTATTGTTTACTTTGTATACTGATAGTTGTATCTTGTACATTGTTAATAGTTGTTATTTAGTCAATTTACACTCAATCAAAACACCAAATAGGAATACGATGACAAGAAAGAAAAAGTAATAATATTTGGATTTGAGGAAGTGGCGATCAAACTTTTGATGTGAGGTTGATGTTTGATGTCGCAACCGTGCATTTATGACAAGGCTGTTGACTTGAATATTCTATAAAATATTTCATACATCTATGGATTATGGATATTCAGTCATTCATGTACTTAACTTTGATTCTGGCTGTATCGAATGTAGAGTATCGAATATCAAGTATCGACACGTTGTAACATGATATTATATCATGTTATCTCATTTTTTGATTGGATATTGGATCCTTCAATTGATTTGTGATGCACACGAGCCGGGAATCATAACAAATAGTAAAATGTACAAGTATTTGTGATAAAAGCCTACACATCTTGAAATAAGGTAAATATTAGTGAAAGCTCTTTCTTATCTGTCATATTACATATTACAAATAAAACAACTACACTCAAACTAGCCTGGATATCATTTATAGTTTATAGTACAGAAAATCCTGAATATTCAGCATCATCATGAATCATGAATGAAGGTTAAGAAAGGCTGTGCCTCTAACTCATGAAAACTTGAACAATTACTAGTGTTCCATTTGTTAAATTTGGAAGTTATACTTTGTTGTTGTTCTGTGCTGGATTGTATTGGATTGGATAAGATGTGTATGGAATGTAGGTAAACATGAGGAAGAGAAATTGAACCTGAGAAGTGAGCAATCGTGCAAATGACGTCAACATGTTGCTGGAAACCTAATCTGTGGGTGAATACCTCCCGGAAGACAATTTGTGTATTGTGTATGCATAGAAAAAATACGATTTGAGGGGAATGAAAGGGATATATGGTGTATGGATCTAAGTTAAAGTCAAAGTCAAAGTAAGCCGAATGGTTGAAGTTACGTTGTACGTTTTATGTTTATGGCATTAGAAAATCCTTGCTTCTTGTATCAGAATGAATAAAGTGAACAGGGAAAACATTTCAAATTTCATACTCATGGAATTTGCAAGGTTAGATATTTTACCATACTCAAAGAATGTGTACTGGATATGAAGGAAAGTGGAAAATGCTCTTCCTTACATCCAATGTTGATACGTAGATTAAGGGTTACACGCGAAGTGACGGGATGTGTGTGTAACCCTTGATGTTTCTTTGTGATCTTAACAGAAGAGAATTCACAAGCTCTGATTTACTAAGGAAAATGGAATGGCATGCGTATTAACCTACATACATCAAATATCATATAGTACAGTATAATAATATGTAGTTACTAGTTACTTTTTCATGTGGCGTGAAACATTGCCAAACTTCAAACTTTGTACCTGTTTGAAATTAAAAACCTTAAAAATTGAATATCAAGTTTAAAAATAGTCAATCAATAATCAAAATAGTCATGTTGAAAATTATCTTCTGGGAATTCCTTGTTTAGAGAGAATTTCTACAGCCTAATTTTTTTACATTGAGATGATAACTACGTTTGATTTAAGTGACTAGTAGAATAAGGTTCCGTACCATTTTTAACAAAGTACATCAAAATATATTGTGATTTGAAGTGAAAGGATGAAAATTTTGAAGTTGGACAACCTTGGCCATAATAGCAAAACAAAATTTGAGGATGAGAGATTTTTGCATGTATGTATACACAAAATATAGTCGATACACACATGTGCATTTGAACTTTGTATCTTTGCAACTTTACTAAACCCTACAGACATTCCCAGTGCATATATGTGTATGTATATACCTTATGTACACTCACAAATTCTAAACTTTCTTCCAGCACAATCTTGTAATCCTTACCTTTTTTCAATATTCACATGTTTACGTTCGACTTTTATACATAGAAAATAAAAAGGGAAAAAACGAAAAATCCTACTTACTCGCCATGTTTATAGAAAATGGGAAGTGAAAGTTGAAATTTCACAATATCAACGCTTGTACTATAAATTCCAATTTCGATACAAAACCAGGCAAACTCTTCCATTTTCATCGAGAAATTTAATCTCTTTGTTGTAAACATGGGATTAAATAAGAGGAAAATATTCAGCAACAGGATCAAGAAGAAACACCAGTTGGACTTTATCTATTTGTGGTATTGCGTGGTGTGCTACCTTGTCCCCTCTATCAACATTCACATTTTCTTCTATTCAGTAAATGTTACAAAGTATGGAAAATGAAAAGGGATGGAGTGGTGAAAGTTTGTAAACACTAAACACCCATGACTTTCTCCCACGTTGTTTCTTCCTCCAAAGTGAACTTAAGTAAAACGTAATACCTAAAACTCAGTGTGGGCTTCTAAATTTTAATTTTTTAAAAAGAAGCAAGAAGAAATATCCAAACTCAAAATTGTATCAACCTCAATTTTTTAAAAGGTGTCACCTAGTCTAAAATACGTCGTTAGCTGTTTTTTGTCTCTTTCAAAGCACAGCAGTCTTGACTCAGAAAGATGCAAGAGAAAGATGCAGTATGAAGTAAGCAAGACATGAGACAAAATAGATAAATGAAAGACAACCCGCATTATACGCTGTAAAATGTACATTGTGCATTGTGCATGCTTTAGTAACGTTACGTAAAACATTTGAAACGAGAAAATACAAAGAACAGTTATCAAATTACATGCAAGCAAAAATGTATATTGATTGTTAATGGCGAATGGCAGTCACTACGCATTTACTTTTATATTATGTCTTATGCTTTTTCTCTTCATAATTTGAATTTTAGATGGAAACAGAAAATACTTGAAGGAAGAGGAGCACAGTGAAGTACACTTAGTTTGAGTACAGTTTATATAACACACATCGCCTGTGATCTTTTCAAAAAGGACAAAGTTAATGTTAAAGACATAGGCTTTGTCCGTTTTGAAAAGATCACAGGCGACATGTATTACAATGTAAAAATACACATGGTAGAAATTGATCTTGGTGAAAGTCAAGAGTCAATCACTTGTTTCATAGTTTCATAAGAATGATAAACAAACTTGAAATTCCCATAATGATATTTAAAACTCTAATTAAAAGAGACTAGAGGAAATCTTGAAGAAAAATTCCTTTGAGACGAAAAAGAAGTGTGGAATTGATGTAGTGAAATGTCAGCTACAAGTGGATGAGTCAAAGGGCAAAATAAATCAGAAGATGAAAATAAGTATAGCTGGCAGTTCAAAAGATTATTTCGTAGATCCCAAGGGTAAGTCAACTTAAGTTTCGACCTCTATGCTTATACAGTATAAGTTATACTTGACTCTAGTAGACTCTAGACTCCAGACTGCATTGCCAAAACGATGGAGGAAAAGTCAGCAAATACAGTTGTTATTCTAGATCACAGTTTTACTTTCAAGTTTTTCAAAGCATAAATTATAAATTACGTAATATTTGAATAAATAAAGTATGCACAAAAAGGTCCCTTGTTGCTTCAAATAATGTGCCTTTTTTATTTTGAAGAATACGATTTGCAACTCATGTCAGCGAATTACAGTTGATCATTTAAAAATTACATAACCGCCGTAAAACTATTCAACATGCTGCCCGATATTATGATATCAAGGACTTTGCTTGTGTCCTTCATCCAATGAGTTTACCAAATAGTTAACGAGAATCTTGAGTTGCAAAAGTGAACCATAATTTAGGAGGAAGAAGGAAGTCGGTTGGGAGGATGACTAATGTTGCTGTATGTAATGTAACATTACAACAGACAGAGTTGCTAGATACATTTTCAGGTATATCATTTACTTGTGTCTTGTGTCATTGTATATTGTATGTCTTAGAAATTAGAAAATGGACTTTTCCTATAACCAATGAGGGGACTTTCGTTTTTTCCCAGAATTTTCATCTACTTTCAATTTCCTTTCGTCGTATGCCATTTGTCTTCCTTGCACATGTACAATGAACATCTACATCTATATATATATATATATGTGTATCAAAAGTTTACTTTACATTACCTTCAATAAAGAGCAAGAAAGCCCTACGGAATTTACTGTATGTCTTCATTTTAAATTTGTCCGTTTCATTTCATTTCACTGCAATCTATGTGTATATTGTACATTCACTTCACAAGTATGCGAAAATGCCCTACGTCTCGGAGCACAATGTACAATGTTCATTGTACATGCAGCTCCCTAGTTTGCATGAATAAAGAGATAGAAAGGAGGCCGATTAAAGTAACATTATTTGTCAAAGTGCACCTTTCTCCGCCACTTTTGACTTTTCCACACAGTCTTTGTCAATGAATACGTTAATCGTACCATGTATAATGTATACTGTTCGTGTTTCATGTGCTTCTTGTGCTGCGTGCAGTAGAGTACACTCCGCGGTTACTCAACATCTGCAGGCTGTTGAAGGTGAAAGCTGGGTCATCCCTTCGTTACTTTGACTTTCTTCTTCTACCTTTTTCAGTTCCACAAGTAGTAATTCAAGAAATTCTGTCGACTTCCATCCACTAGAAGTAGCAATAATGGACGACAACGACAAATATAATATATACACATAGTGACATTGGCTGAATCTTTGTGAACATATCGATGACTAGTGACTATATGTATCTATACAGAGGATGAAAGTTTTTCCAAGGAATACTTTACATCTGCATCACTCTAGCAAACCACTCTCTTCTGAGACTAGGTCTTTTGTGCACACAAAAAGTAACTTCCTCTATTGATTCAATGTCTTTCTCTCCTCTGAAAGTATTCTGTAGACTGTAGATTGACGGCATTTTCATTACATCAAAGGACATGTAGGCGAAGAACCGTATGAAGAAAATAAAGAGATAAATTGTCGACATCTGTTATATATATACATTTGAATAAAGCTGAGAGCACGGAATAAAACAGTTCACAAGGTGAATCATGTCAAATTTACTTCTTAGCTCTAGGTGGACAATAATTTCTTTTCTTTCTCTAACAAACATAAGAAATGTTTTCTCTACGTTTTCGAGCTGACGTTGTCGTTCAAAATTCAGAATCAAGTCATTCGCCTTATAAAAAATGTCTAAGGGAATGGAAAACAAAGTAAGCAGGATACAGTTCACTGCCATGCTGAGACAACGTCAAGAAGGAATTGATGATAACCACAGAAATAAACTAATCAGATCAAACGTAAAAGCTTAGCAAGTTTAGAGTCATCAGCTTTTAGCTTAAATTTTACCTACATGTATTTAGAACAACTGTGTCAAATCAAAATTTACCTCATTCCATTCCATTAAAATTGTATGAAGCAAAATTGCTTCGAGTAAAATGAAAAATCCATGTAACTCCAGTTTTCATATATATATATATGTGTGTATGTCTTCTTTCTCCGTAATTTACATAACTTTATTATATCTTTTACTAAAAACGCTGGTAATTGGTCTAATAAATTGAATAACTGAAGGTAACGTTTTGTACCTGTGTCTCCATATAAAAAACTTTGATTTTTCAGGGAATCCTCTATCCTCTACGCTGATAAATAGATAGATTTTTTTATCTTTTATTAGTTTCACGTTTTATGTGGAATATGATTTCGTTTTTTGTTTCATATGTAACCATTTAAAAACTTTTCGAGTTCAAGAATCGGGGAAACTATGAAGCTTTTCATTAATTTTAGAAGCTACAAATTGTAGACCAAACCTTCAATTCAGTTTGATCACCTAAACTGTGTCCCATATGTTGTAATGCGTACAACTGAAGCAATAACAACAAGCAAAACAAGAGCTAAACAGTAATTGTATTGTTGTCTACTCGAGCTAATTTAACTATGTTTTCCTCGCTGTTCTAAAGGAGTCAGAAAACTCATAAATACTCCAATGCGTCATTTTATTTGTCGTGCAGTTTTTATTAACTGTACACTACATACTGTACAACAACGTTGTTTTAGTTTTTATCAAGTTAGATTTTGCATAATGTTTATAATGGGCCAGAAAAGCTATATTTAAATAAACAACTGATCGTGAAAACACCTCTTTCACCTCTCACATCGGATTTAAAACCCACATACTCTATACAAGTAAACACATTTATTGTGTGGGATTCGGTCATTTAATATTTAGCAAACTTTTGAATAAGGTGGGAAGCAGGATGCTGGAATTTGAGTGTTCTGCATTGAAATGTCTACTTAGTAGCTAGTGGCTTGATACTTGGTACGTAATATACTTTTATCCTTTCTTCTCCAATTTGTTCTGAAAAGCCTCCAGCAGTGCTGACAGAATTCCAAAACAACTAAAAGAAGAAATATTATGCAGTTTGACATAAAACAGTTACATGTACAAGAAAGGTCGAGTTGTGGGCTTATGACTTTTTTCATTTGGTCATTGTGAGAGATTAGAGACCCTCGGGTGAAAAAAATGTGCTTAATTGGCAAAGTAATAAAGTTTCATACGTTGTTTAAAGATTTTTATTCGGAATGGTGTATTTTTAGAAATAAGCATAGAACGATTTCATGTATAAGAGTTAAAACTCGAAATTGTTGTGTACAGCGTGATGTCGTCAAGTACTAAAGTACTTTGAGTTTACAACTGACATGAACACAAAGTCAAGAATTCTTTATTCAGAAAAATAATCAAATGCCTTTGAAGACATTTGAAATAGTAGTAGTGCCTATGTAGAATGTAGAATATAGATGTATGCAACCAAAATGCAAAATGAAGCGGAATGTTCTTTATCGTTCTCAACTTTCCCCTTTGAAAGATTGAAAGAGTAGACAAACAACAGGAGGAAGAAATAGGAGAAAGCGCTTGCGTCTTCCAAAAAAGGAGTATTCTGAGTATAAAGTATAACTCAGGATCTGCTTTTGCTACGTTTCATGTATCTATTTACTAATATATATGCGGTCCATGGTGACATGCGTCTCAGATACATACAAAATACTATAGGTAAAATAAGGACACAATATTATACATCACCACTTGCTATGAACTTCATGATAATGCATAATATGAACTTCTCAAAAAGGTTTTCACATCATTACTTTGTAAGTTCTTGTGAAGCAATCAAGATAAAAGTTATAACTTAAACTATACATAATACATACTATGTCTATCATGTCATTTCATAAAATCACAGACTGAAACAGTGAAAAGTACTCTGTCCGCCTTCACAAGTAATTATTTAGTACCTGAGACGACATACATGTATGAATTTTTGGTGAAATGCAAACCATATCTTACAATCTTTGGGCAAGATCCATTTTAAAACGGCCACTGAAATATTTCGACGTCTCTAATTTGTTTCAAAATCACAGGGTTCATGGTCAATGGGCCCTTTAGAACCGATATG
>JAQGBH010001057.1:0-37449 GCA_034698265.1 Sminthurinus aureus | reverse complement strand
CATTTTTTACTTTACATTTAGTTTATTTATAACATTTTCTCGAAGTGTATGATATTAGAACACCCATGTATGATATTAGATGACGCACATTTTCTTTAATTGCCGAGTTATTTTTTACTTTTGACCAAAGTTTTTTATGCCAAACTACTTGGAAAAAGTTGCAAAAACTTTGTGGAACGTTTTGTTGCCTAGTGTTTAGTAGTTATCGAGTAATTTTAGATTTAAGTCAGAAATTTGTGTCTGCTGTATGATAATAGAGGATTTGACGGTACTCGATAGAGAGCATACGGCGTAGTGCTAAAATAATAATATGATATTTCACCACTCCTGCCTGTCTGATATTTCACGTGCGGTACTATTCCTGTAGTCTGTATTCTTTCGTATATATATATTTCTTTTGTTTCCTCACTTTGATCCCCCTTGACATTTCTCAGATATTTAGACTTTGATTATACACTGTTGACTGTGAACCGCAAAAATATTTCATTTAATAGCAAACTCAAGACTCAAGAATGGTGTGCAGACATGAATAAACTTTGAGTTTCATGTATATGATGATGAAAGTACTACGGAGTAAAATTTGTTCTTATTTTATTAAAAATACTGTTGGAATTTCTCTGTTTAAGGGTTTCTTCGTTGAACCAAGCATTCCGCCATCTGTATTCTGTGTTCTGTTACGAAACTCAGGAAAAACGAAACTTCAAGTTTTTTTATTTGGACGCAGTCACAAAGATTTTACGAAATTGGATAGTTCAAGAACTCTTTATTTATTTTACCATAATATATTATGTCTTACATCAAAGGAATTCTCTATTCTGTATTCTGCATAACGTTTGACATTTACTGAATTTTCTATTTTCAACCATATGTTTAGATATTAAATGCATTATTTCTTTACATATGTCTTGCAGAAGAGTGTATGATATATTTCACGCATGAAATTCAGAATTCCAGAAACATACGAGTACCCATGTACTTTTTATTCTTTTCATAGACCAAAGTACTTTTAGCATATTTAAGAGACTTACCATTTCTATTTTGCTTACAACTTTAAGCTTCTTTTTATTACTTAATATCTCTTCCCATAATGAGCAATTTTACAGTTATACCTTTTCTCTTTAGTTTGTTGTACAGTGAATGAAACCTACGGTGATAAAAGAAGCCAAAGAATCGCAGTTCTTGCACGTAATCTTCATTTAAAATCTCAAAAAGAGCAATTTTGTTCCGCTTTTCTGCTTTGTCAGTATTTTGTATTTTAGCTAAATGTACATTACCAATTACCAATTTCCAATTTCCAGTATAGAAGATAGAAGAATCACAGCAGGTGCACTGGGGAAACATACATTCATCACTTATTTTGTCTGCTGTTCCGTACCCATGATGAATATTTATTATACTTTTAAAATTCAGATATGATATTATGAAAGAAAGCAGTACTATGTACAATGTACAATCAATAAGCATTGAGAGTTTATTAGAGACATGATGGAGATAAAATCAATATAACGTAGAAAACAACCTGCAGGTGTTTCGTTTTTAGTTTCGAGCCTAGAAAATGTGTACAATGTACACAGGTTCTGTATTCTATATATTTATCTCTGGAAGAAACATTATGTTATATACATATGTAGAAACCAGAGTAAACTTCACGCATTTTACCTCCAAAACAAAAGTGGAAGAGTTTAAGGACCTTTATTAAACTTTATTTGTGTATTTTCTTTTTGAAATGAGAAATGATACCGCCTATGATCATTATTTAATTAAAATACCAACTATTTTTTGATACATTTCTATTTCCATTTTAAATGACATATGGTTTACGTTTAAAAATACTAATCAATGATTGCACATGAAAAAGTGAAAAAAACTACATTGCCCATCGCATCCAGCATTTACACATTATTGATAGTTGTGTATGTTACAGATTTTTCACAGAGTCAGAGAGAGTTGCAGAGTAAGTCAAGAGTAAAGAGCTGCTAATGTAAGTATTTTGTATTTGGTAGATATTTTGATTGTACTGGAGATGGATGCCTGTTAAAGGTTAAAGATGTAGTAAAAGTACACAGGACATGGAAAGACATCTATTTTGACATGGTGGAAAATGAAAAATGGAGATGAAGACATAAGGGACATGTCACCTTTGGAAATTTTCTAAATAGATCCATATGTGGCGATGATGTGGACGTAGATGTAGAAAGTAGATATGTAGATATGTAGATGCTGGCTTAAGATTGAAGATTGAAGATGAATCTGCCTGATGTTCTCTGTTGCTTCCTCTCCCTCTCTCTCTTTCTTTTTGGCTGGCTAGGACTAAGACTAGGACTAAATCCTCTTTAAAGTGAACTGTGTGTGGAGTGTGGAGCATTACGAGCAAGCAAAATAAGTTTGAAGATTACGTGTGGGTTTCTATCGTAGATGGTATTAAAGCGGGTCGGAAGGTCTATTAAATATTGATGGTGTTTCCATAAGAGAGATTCGCCCTTTTCGTCACAGACTATATATTATTCCTTATTGTCTTTGCCTTTAACACTTTTTTTAGTCTCCTACTTTTTTTACGTCTATCTTTTGGCGTCGTACCCTAGTTCACGTTATATCGTCTATTCTTTATTCTCTATATATATTGTAATTACATAAGAACGACACTTACGCAAGACGTAGAAAAGAGACATTGCTGTTTTCTGTTCTTTCTGTCGAACATCAAAGGAGTGAAAGTCCTACATTATCCCACTTTGGGGAATTTCCTCATTTTTTCTCTTTCTAACTGACTTTGTTCCCACCAAAAACCAAAAGTAGTACATATACTACATACTACACATCTGTCTTTAGTTAGTAGGTTTTCCAAAGTCTAATCTATATTTTCTCTGCATTATCTTTCCTACTGGGTTCAAAGTCTTGAGGTTGCATCCTCAAGATTCTTCCTTTTTGTCCCTTATATCCTATGTACCCATAAATAGATACATTTTCAGTCCTCAATTTTGCTGGTTGAATCCACAATCCTTTCAAAAATTACAGTACCAAATTAAATTTAAATTGTGCTTAGTACATAGTAGTAGAAAATTGAAGTTACATAATTTTGTACCAAAAATGGTAAAGTTTTGAACAGGAACTGAGAACTAGGTGTAGAACATAGAATATAGAACCATTTTTAAAATGGAAACCTTCAAAATTTCTATTGTCTGATATTTGACTACCTCGAATGATTAAAACAAGTGTTTGAAAAATACGCAATTAAAAGGACATTTACACATACCAGAAAATACGTAGAAGGCGGACCAACAATTAAAAACAGTAACATGTGTTTATATGTGTATGAATGGAAAGTAGTTTATATGTGTAATTTAACAACGTAACGAGTTTAGAGTGTAGAGTATAGAGTTAAGAGTGAGGTGGTAGGTCGACGAATGAAGTGACGTTGGAAGCTGGAGTTGAAAATGGAAGAGAAAGTACATAATGGCACAATAAAAAATGTGGATTCTGAATTCTGAGCTTGATTGCTGGCAATGAGAAAGAGGAGGAAATGTAAATCGATACAGCAAAGGTCATATTAATTGATAGCTCTCTCTTCTGGTGTTTGTAGTTACACAGACCAATGCAGTATAAAGTACAGTAAAGATGCCTACACTATGCACAACTATAAACTACATGCACATAGACAGCATTTGATTATTGTACATATTACATATTTATATATATATATATTCTACGCCCTTGTGTGTACAGTGTACACTGTACACATGTACATTGTACACATACATGTGTGCAAATTCAAGTACAAAGCATGTTTTGTGCTTTGCAAATTGTGAAGCTTCATGTAGAATGTACAAGCAAAGTATACAAAAAGGATTGTACGTTTTACCCGTTATATATTGAGTATTGAGTATTGTGTATTGAGTATTCAATATTAATGATATTTGCCTTCGCTTTCCAATTTCCAAGTTCCAAGCTTTATCAACTATATTCCTCGCAATATATTATTATTGTGACTTTATTATTGAACCAATGTGTGCTCATAACAATATATTTTATTCATGTGTGTTCCTTTATTTGGTTTCTCTAGGTGAAAGTTGCGGTTCAACAGACGGGATTTCACAGAGTGAAGCGAGGCTATCAGCCTCTTCGAGTAGAAAATCTGGTAGAATTACCTCCAAGCCAGGGTGATCCAACTGATCCATACTTCCCCTTCCAGTGGTACTTGGTAAGTTTGATACCGATCTATCTAACTTAAAAAAACTAAGAGACGGCCTGTCACTCAAGCTCACTTTATCAGTGGGCGGGTGTTCACTGTTCAATGTTCACTACTGTGACAGAATTACAAAAGCAAAAACCCAATACTACTTGCTACTGCAAATACTATAAATAGTCGCATACATATTGCATTGACATTAGGGAAAAAGTCACATCTCACATCTAAAATCTAACAGTTTGTAGTTTGTACAATTTTAGATTCTAGATCTAGAATTTTATTTCATAGTTTAGTTCCATGTGTGTGATAAAAAAATCAAATAATCTTTGTCTTTCATAATATATTATCCTCCATTTTATCTTGCAAAGCTTTGACTGCCTAAGCCCACGAGGTCACCATCAACATCATCAGCTATCGCAATAGTCAAACTTGAATCTTTGAATCGTGCCATGCCGTACACTCGCGCACTCATATAGACATTGCGGATTGGATTGACTTGGATTGGCTTGGATATTCCAAATAGGATTCAGTCCAGCTGGCTTGTGAATTAGATTTTATGTATCTTATTTGTTGGGTTGTATTCTACATTCTGGATATATTTTCCAACTCTATTGCAAATTCTAGATCCTAGATTCTAGATTGGAACAAATAGAAGAGACTTTGAACGTCACAAGCCTAGCATCTAAAACTCTATAAATTGGAATTAAAAGTATTATTAGACACGGATAAAATGAGAGAATTTACTCTGTTTTATATTACTATTTTAGATCTCTAACAAGTGAGTCACAATCACAACTGTGGCCAGCTCTGAATTAATATTGCACCAGTTAACGACAAACGAGCATATTGTGTATGTTCAATGTTCAGTGTTCAATGCCAATTCCATTGATTTTATTTGAGTTTATCCGTATTTGTATTTGTACTTGTGGAAAATTCTAGATTCTAGATATTAGATTTTAGATATGTCTTGCGTTTTATGTCATTTGAAATGATAAAAGAGAGAGAAACCAATAGAATAATAAACTGGCTCAAAGAATTCAAAGTGCTCTATTCAAATTTTATATTCAATTGTTATACTTAATATTTAATATTACATTTTTACTTGCTCGAGCTCTTTTATATAATATAAAATATAAAATAAGTTGAAACAAGTTACTGTTTAATATTGTTGTCTACTGTCTACCGTATTCACGACGTTTTATATGACATTTTAATGTTCCTATTTCTGGCATCAAATAGCAAAACCAAACCAGACCAAACCAAAGGTAAAGAGTAAAGAGTAAAGTTGAAGATACAGAAAATAGATTGAAAAGTTTTACATTTCATGTATAAAGTGTTCAGAAAATGGGTCGATATATTATGTATGCAAAGGTACTGAGAGACTTTACAAGTTCCATTTTTTCCCAATTTTCCAAGTTCCCAGCTCCGTATGAACAAAATTTAATCTTCAGGTTAAATATATACAATGGATGGATGGATCAGACCAAGAGGAAGAAGAAAGGATTCAATTCCAGGATTTTCATTTTTATTCTCGTTCAAAAGGGTAAAATATGAATGAAAAAAAGGTGCATCTCATACGAAATGTTTATTCCATGTTGAGGTTCACAAACTTCAAATCCTACAGAATAGAAAATAGTAAATCCTACACTCACACACTCAAGGAAAGATAGTACGTAATAAAATAAAGTATTCTTGCACTCAAGAGATTCTCCGCTTCAGTAAGACCAAAAGTAGAAAAGTACCTAGTGCCTAATGCCTAGTGCCTAGCTTTACATTTTTTAAAAGAACAATCCGATTACTTCCTATTGAATTGAATTGAATCCAGAATTCAGCACGATAGACTATAGACATTCACCTCTCATATGAGTAAAAGTGGACACCATTATACACGGATAAAGCACGTTGTATAATGTGTGGGTAACCGGCATGAATCGGAGGTAGATAGAATGTTGTATCCATACAACACTGTTCTATCACCAGCTATATGCTACACATAGGTACTTTGAACTCCTCACGTACATGTACTATGTGGTTTCAATAAACAATAAACTGTTCACTAACAAGTAACAAGAAACAGGTACAAGAAAAATTGAGTCCCTTTGATCCTATAGAATTACTCGGAAAGTTCCATCTGAATTGTTCAAAGTTTAAAGTTAAGACTTTAAACTTTGAAGCAGGGGTCACAGTGTTTAAAACATGTATTTTGTATGAAATATTTCCTTGTTATTCTAGATTCTAGATTATAGATTCTAGAGGACTAAAATTAGCGGCTACATTCTAAAATTGAAAATTGGGAAACATTTGTAATTTTGACTCTCTCGTGGAAAATTTGTAATTTCCAGGGTACATTTTGAGAGCTAAAATATGAGTAACGGTTTTGATAAATGGCATTTGGCAGGTTGGGTTGGAGTACCGAACTCATTTTTGAAATATGGTCTAGTGTCTAGTTTATTTCCTGAAGGGTTAAGAATTTTGAATACCAATTTTGTCTCTTTTAAGAAATCCGGACATGTTATTTGAATTTTAAAGTTTTCCGTGTACAAATTGTGGGGAAATTCATGATCACACACGAATTGAGCATTATCATAAATCCTCTTTCAGCACGTAATAATGGATTTCCCCGTTTCCACTTACTCAGCTTAACGCTGTACAGTGAATATTGAAGAGAAATTGATGAATGATTCTTGAATCAATGTTACGTATTATTCTAAACTCTAATACATACTAAAAATACGATAAATTCATCATAATTCATATAAAAGACAATGGTTTTGAAAACCTGTATCCAGTATCCATGCTGAATTCATCTGAACTGAGTTGAGTTGATTTCATAAAAAAGCTATTATGATTTGGAAGATAGAACGTACTCTAGAATCTAGAATCCAGATTCCAGAACAAAACCGGAAAACTCTTTCTCATACTCACTATTTTATTTGATCAGGAATGACTACTGGAATAGATTAAGTGGATGCGGAATGCAGAATGCAGACTGCAGAAACGATATTATTATTGAGGGAATTTACATAATCGAAAATCGAAATTCAAATTATGTGGCTTGCACAATTTTTTGAAAGTGAGATTGAATTCAGAAAATGTATTGAATTTATAGTTTCCCTTTTGCTTGTGCCAAAACTGATCTCAAAAATTTATTCCAAAATTCATTGCGTTTTTATTTCTTCTCAGAAGTATCTATAAAATCTTGAGTTCTCCGTTCCATATCATTCAAATACTATTCTGCCTCATGACTCAATTTTCTCCATACTCAATACTCAATAACTGAAAGAGAAACTATAGGAATATGGTATGGACAGTGTGGGCACAGAGGATAATCTTTTATCTTTATTTCTCTTTTTTACAGTTCACAATGAATCAATGAATGAATTAACCTGGATTTCCATAGTTCATTCTTTACATTGATCATTGATGGTATCAGTGACTCAGGTCTTAATCGTATCTAGATAATGCCAAAGTACGAAATGAGTTAGTAGTTCCTAATGCTTTCACTCGTTACTCCATTACTTAACAATTCAGCGTGATTCTGGATTCTGGATTCAATGTATTATGTATATTCTATATTCTACAGTCTACAGCCCATAGTCTAGAGCGTAGAGACTCTTGAGTGTCGTTCTATACATTTTACGAGATTAATGTACAGAGTACAGAACACAGACACATAAAATCTCGATCTCCATTCCATTCTAGGCACTTGTCATGGATAGGCGAATAATTAGAGTCAAGTGTCCATCACTGTTGATGGAATGGTGATGACGAAATGGCATTACTTCCAATTTCCAACCTCCAACGCAACGGAATGAGCAGTTTGTAAATGAAATGGATGTACAATGTGCAATTTCTATGTGCATATTTATATGCTGTAGTTTGTAGTTGTATTTGTGATTCAATTTGATGGAAATGAAATTGGGACTGAATGACCCACTATACTTTCATCTCTATCTCTACACAGACACATAATACATATAAATAGAGTGACGCGTTTTCTACAACACTATTTAATATGTAGTTTTTAGAATGGAATGTTCAGATGTGCTGCAAGTCAAATTTTTATTTTCCCGTTTCCAGTTTCCAATCTCTCATCCATCGGACGTTAATTAAAAAGGAGGATTCCTTTACTTTTTACTACTTTCCTGTTGGTTGAGATTTTTCCAGACAATTTTGTAATATGTACAAGGCACATATCTAGATGATATTTAATCAGCGTATGCAAATAAGAAGAAAAGGAGAGCTCATAAATTGGTAGAATCCTGAAATACATAAAAAAAATTCATATGTTCTGTATTCAAAAGAGTTATGTATATAAATCTCTATAAAAGATAAAAACATTTATAATGAGTACACATACATGTATCCATGTAGATTCTACATTGTAGATTGTACATGGTTTAACTCGACCTCGGCCTGAGTATCAATATCAGTTAATTTCGATGCGGGTAGGATTACTTTATGGACTTTATAGAGTGTGGAATATTATGTGTGATATATACTATAAACTATACATTCTACACTGCACGCTATAGGGGATGCAAAAACCAAGAAACTCAAAAGTCTTTAGACACTTTTATCATTTCGGTTCTCTAAGGCCAAATGTTTAAGCGTTTTGATTTAGAAACATTTGAAAAATTGTAATTATAATTTTTTCAGGGCAATATTTCTAGATTTCTAATTAAAAAATCCTGACAGTTGACAAATGAGCAGAATTGATTATTAGTAAGAGATGGAGCGAAAAATGACCAAAATCTTTCAACTTTCAATACGAATAAACAACACTCTTCAGTAAAAACTGTACGAACTGCTACGAATGGTATGATCAACTTCAAAAGTGTGTAAAGAAAGAAACCGTCAGACTGCTTTTATGTTTTTGTCTGATGTCAAAGTCAAATGTCCTCAAATAAAATGAGTACGCAAAATCTAACTAGGACTGTTTGTGAAATACAATAGGACAAGATTTTGCGTCTTTGTCTACCATATGTATTCTGCATTCTGTATTCTGTATTTTGTGTTTGGTATCCTGGAGCTCACTGTGTCATACCATATAAAAATACAAGATCTGTTTCCATCATCCAATCGAAAGCTTTTGCAGTAAAAAAATAATTGTATGACGACAGAGTCTGCATCTGACTCAGACGTTCCTTTCAACATTTTATATATAGTATGAATTCTAGATTCTAGATTATGGAGTCTGGATCTCCAGTTTCTATAGACAGTAGATTCTGAGTTTGATTTGGAATTCGAATTTCCATTTATAATTTGATATGCCTGCGTACTCTCAATTCCCTTCTCATTCTTCATCTCTCTTGGATTTTTGTGTTTCTTCTCTTTGAAAAAGCATCACAGTGTTTATATGACAGATTCCTTCATTTCCTTCCTTTTCTTTGCAGCTTTTCTTGGTTTGTTGAATCTTGTATTCAGTGTATTTGTTCAAGTCTTATACTTACGTAGATGTGGACGACTTTCATAATGAAGAAACCAAAATAAAAATAAATCTATCCATCTTTCGACTCTCAATCTTGTCTGTCTTTTATCATTTGTACAAATCATGATTTTGCTATCTCAGAAACTATTCATTCATCTTTCGTCATTCGTCATTCATCCGTCTGTCTCTATTCTCTATTCGGTATTCTGGATTCTGTATTCTGTATAAAACATATTTTTTTTATGTAAGCTGAATAATGAATAATACGTGTTGATAGTTTATACTTCATACTGTTTGTAACATAGCTTACATAAAAATTTTGTTTTAGGAGACGTTTTCTAGCTGAGATTTCCTCGGATTGGAATGCCAGCGTAATAAAATACAGGAAAATAAAATAAAAAAGAACGACCCTGGATTTAGAATCCTCGGATTACACACACACACACAGTTGTTCCCGGAGTTGCCTACTGCCTATTGCCTATCCTCTGTACTCTGTATTACACACCATATTATATATTATACACTACATGTAATAATACACATGTTGGTCCGTCATCTCTCACGCCTTTCTCCTCCGTCACTCCGCTCGCTTTCTCTCTCTCTCACTCTCTCTCTCTCTCACTCGCTGTCTCTCTCTGCCTTGCCAATTTCTTGCCATTGTGAAAGCTCACAATTTCAGTCCAGATGTGTGGAAATCTCCAAGTATGAACTTACTTGGCGTCCTTTCCGTACTCTTTCCATAAGCAACCATGCGACGAGGAGCGGAGTACACACGTCATTCGAATACACTCACATTCACATACCCATTTTCACTGTAAGTAACTCTATAGCTCGTTCAATGTTCCTTGTACAATGTACATTTTACATGTATATATATTAGCTGTACACTTTACATTGTACAATGTACAATGTACAGTATTAACGTATGTGCATTTCGCACAACATACAATTTTTTACTGGTACATTGCAGTATAACTTTCTTTCCTGTGAAAGCCCATGTATGCATTGCTTAGGTCTTATGTATAAATATTTTTTTTGTACGTACAAAACCTCTGTAAAAAATTGTTATACATACGAGAATTCTGAACACAAGTGTCAAGTACTTGCACAAAGTATTTTTATCGAAGAGGAGTCGTTTTTCCAATATTTAGCAATACAGTCAACACTGTATTGTAAATTGTAAGCTCATGATATTTAATAATTTGTTACATACTTTGAAGAGTAAATATGCAAATACTGAATATTGAATACACTAGATAAATTGTACAATCTAATCTTCTCCTTGCTCATTATAATATTATTACATTACACATTATTACATTTTTCACAACCTACAAAATTGCTTCAAAATATGAAATGTATTGCGCCAGAAGCCAGGAGCAAGAGGTATCTAGGATTATAAGTTATAATTTTTATACTAGATACTAGATATACAATACACATAATATAATAATATTATTTTGTCACGTAATAATGCGACGTCATGTCATACTCCTATCTCCTATAATATACTAGGAAATGAGGACTGGTAGTGTAACATGCCAGGCTTTGTAGTTGTAATAGCTTTAGATGAATAAGTATCTGTATTTTTTCACCAGTCGATTGAATTTAATAGGACTGATGGAGAAAATGGGAGAGTGACTTGAGTGCATTCTCACATTAAACATTTTTTCTTCCTCCTTCTTTTCTTGTCACTTCTCTTCTTTCCTATTCTTAAACAGTAAATACTCTTCTTCGTCCTCAGTCCTCATCTGTATGCTGTAGGCTGTATTGTGGACTGAATGATGTGAAATAAAATAAAATAAGAGACTTGAAGAAAAACAGGCCACATGACATGATTGTGAGGTGACATGAAGAGCCGGAAAATCCTAGGATTGTACATGAAAGAGTCTTTTCATCTATGATAATATATACTTAGAAATGAGGAGAGGAATACGACAAAACCATAGAAACTAGAGACTACAGACGGAAATAGAAATGGAAAGGCGAGGTTTTTATTTTCCATGAAAAATGAAAACTGAATACTGAAAACATGACTTAACAAGTAGTAAAAATATGCCAAAAATAATAAATGACAATCCAAAATCCAACCACCACAAGTTTCTTTGTACCTTCAACGTAACATGTCTTACACTTTACATTTGTACAATGTACACTAAATTTATTATTTATGATTCTAGCAATTTCATTAGAGTTTTTCAGTCTTGTCTTGGGATTGTACATCATCTCAAATCTCAAATCTCCGGGTAATAAACACAAAACAGAACACAAGCACAGATTAGAACATGTTTATAAATAAGAAAATAATAGATAGGAAATGGGAACGTGGAACAATGTATTTGCAATTCTATCTGTTGTCATGTTCACAATCTTCTGTTTGAGAAAGCACAAATGACAGAATGACTAGCAAGGATTGACATTGTTCGGCACGTGAATTGTTTCTCTGTATACTTTATACATCCAGAATTCAGATCTGTGCTATTACATTCAATTTCAGTTCCTTTGTACGCTCTCCATTGGTATTCCACACACTCCAAAATCCAGTTTCCAGTTGCCAGCATCTTGTTGACTGTTGACCGTCTCGTCAGACAAGATTGGTTTTGACCACTGTACACTGTACACTGTACTGTTACACTGTTACTAGTTACTACTGCGTATTATTCTCACAATATCAATGGAATTAGTCCATGGGCAGCACGTCCGACATGAGACATGAAAGGAACTCTGCTTTCTTTCCTTCCTTATTTTTCTTTCTCCTTTTCTTTTTCACAACATGTCTTGGGTCGTGGGTGGTTGATACTAAACCAACTAGACTCTTTACTCTTGATTTCCTACAAAGAGTAAGTGATCGATGAAAAATTTGTGAAAGCAAAAATATATGTATATAACCAATACATATAAGTATATGAACCGGACATTGCTATTGCCACTACTAAGTGTGTTTCCCATGTTTTCTTTATACCTTGTAGCAAGTCGACTTCTTTGTAGAAATGAGGAAAGAAAAGGAAAAAAACTAGATGTGATGAGAACAGTAAACAGTAAATAGTACAACGTCGGGACAGTAAACATGATTCCGAGAAACCGAGAAACAAACTCAAAAATCTGTGCTCTCTTCACTCTTTTCTCTACTCTCTTACTTTTGAATGTATGTACAATGTACAGCGCCGAAGATTGAAGATAAGAGTGAAACTTTTTTGAAGGAAAAAAGCACGTCCTGGACACATATACATATTATATAAGAACAAATACAGAACAGAAAGTATCTAGTAGAAATCGGAATGATTGAAAATACAATTTTCATTTTTGATCCACTGTCCTCTGTTGCCCTTTTCCCATGGTATGCTGTTTTTTCAATTCCACATTGGAAGTATAAATGTCTATACAATTCCTTCGAAATTCTATTTCATGGAAGCATGTTTTTTGTTTACCATTCAAACTATGTTTGCAAATATCTTGACTTGTATTGTAGATTGTAAATTGTACGTACACGGCACACATGTTTTCTGCTTTTTCTGGCATTTAACTTCAACGGTTACTATTTACCAGTTACACCGACATAAATATAAACTTGTTTTGAAATTCCCATTGTTTTTTATGCACTGAAAGTTCTTGTGAATCGGGTTCTTTTTGTTGATTGTTTTAAAGTTTGTATTTTTTATTTTTTATTTTGTAATTTGATGTAATTATATTCTTCATTTAACCTTTTCTATTTTGTATTTATCATCCTTGGTGGAATTTGAAATGAGACAAAATCCAACTCCCATTTTCACTAACCTGTAATCTGAAAGGAATATTGAAATCTTGGCCTACTGTCACACATCTTTTGCCTTTTGTCTACATCTTTCTTCCATCATTTGTTTTCATCAACAATCTACAGTCTAGAGTCTACAATCTGCAATGTACATGTACCTTGATATTTGAATATGATTTTGCAAGTTGGACTTATTTGGGCCTTTCTGTTCTGTTCTGACATGTTTGTGGTAGTCCTGGTTTGTGGTTTCTTACTTTCTCTCTTGTCTTGAAGTGCTCCATTCCATTGTTTCATCATGTGCAATGTATAATGTTGTTGTTTTTCATCTTTTGGATTTTGAATTCATCTTGAGTATGGTGTATGATATTGGAATTTGGAATACCTCTTTTTCATATCACATGTAGAATGTAGAATGATATTAAATGTAAAGGATGTGGGTTTCTAGTTTGCAGTTTCTAGTTTCTAGTTTTGTACTAGATACTAGATGCTGGAGTAGAGACCTTTGCAACATTTTGTTTGTATTCTAAATTCTAATCTTGTATAATATTGCAATCTGAGCTCTGTGTGGTATTTGAATTATTTCTTTATCTAAACACCAGTTTCATGATACATGATAATAAATAATAATATAGTACATTGTAGATCGTGTATTGTATAGTTATTAGTTGTTAGTTGTAAATATTAGTATAATATTGAGTTTTAGATTGTTTCCCTACCGCAAGAACCACCAACTAATCATCCTGCATGTTTAAAGAGTAACCACACAGCAAAATGTATTTTGTATGGTATGGCATATACGTGAAATGAATTGAACATGATTGTAGATTGTATCATTTGTAAACTAAACTAACTACACCACCTACTATCTACTATCTACTATCTAATCTCAGTTCAGCCGAGATAATAAGGAAATTCAAATTTTGGAATAAACTGGCAATGCAGTGTAAAAGACACAAGGGAGAACCTTCTTCATTTCACAGATGAACACCAACAAACATGAGTACAAATATTGACATTGAAAGTTGAAAGAGAGCGCGTTTGAAGAAAATTGAAGGCTTTCCTAACATAATTAAATTCAAAGGGAAAACATTGAATTTTTGAGATACTTTATTCGTTGTTTGTGGCTTGTGCCTTGTGCCTGAATCGTGGAAAAAATGGAGCATCAAACTGGTATAAATCACACAGATAGTCAAGATTCCAACAAAATTGTGGGAATTCCCACTTTCATTACTAAACACACACTACATATATATTTTTCGTTTATTTCTGAGCTTGAGACTTGAGACCCGAGACTAACATTTCAAACTTCAAGCTGAAGGGAGTGAAATTCAGAATGGAACGTCACTTGGATTTACAAAAGTAGTCCAACAAGAACACGCGAGGAAAAAAGTGAAAGTGAGAGAGAAAGAGAAAGAGAGCAAGAAATAGACAGAGCAAAAAAACAGAAGGCAGAAAATTAAAGTGCTGGAAAGAAACCACAGATGGAAATGGAGAGATGGAGACAAATCTCTCTCTCAAGAATTCCGCCTACCCTCAAGTCTCAAGTCTCAAGTACAAATGGACGACAGTCTTCTTTACCCTTGCATTTTTCTCTCTTCGTTTTCCCTTTATTTCACTCTGAACATTCTCCTCCTCATTCTTCATACTTTCTACGGTATACTGTACACAATACATTATGCAAAATGTGGAAAGCTGAGGATCATAACGGAACAAAATTATCATTCTACCGAACATGGACTGCGTATTTTGACTAGAAACTAGAAAGGAAACCCACAGGACGGAGGACATCGACTTGTACTAAAGACTATAGATAAAGAGATGTGAAAATGGCTTGATGACGACTGTTGCTATGTATTCTTTTGTTTCTCCTTCCCTTGCCTTGACAGCATAATTACCAATGCCAGTGTGCGTATATAGTATATAGAATGTACAATGTACAATGTAAAATTTATGTACATGTATTTGCGTGGTACATGGTCCATGGTACACGAGACACGAGGCAAATCCTCAAGGATTTTGAAATATGAATGGAGGATCAAGAGAAAAGGGTTGAGTGTTGAGCAGTTGTGGATTTTTAGCATGCCCAATAATTATTATGACATGCTAGATTCTAATAAAAATGCTAAAATATTGAAATTTTAACTACAAATTCACTCGTAACTCGTAACCACATTCAATAATGTGCACTGTACATATGTGAACGCACCGTGTCTTTATGAATATGCCTTTCATTTGTGAAAGTTGGATTCTGGATGTTGAGTAACGAGCTTGGAGCTGTACAAAAGTCGCTCATTCAATGTACAGTAGACTATAGACGCTAGACTGTAGACTGTAGACTGTGGCTTTTGTAGTATAACAGCCACTGAAGATTCTCTGCTAGTAATCTATATTCATGAAGTATTTTATGGATAATACATGATCCATAATTTGTAGATTGACGTCATTTAATGTGTCTCTGTTTCGGTTTCCCTTCTGTTTTATGCCAGTTGTAATAATGATTATCATTATCATTAGAAAATTATAACGACATCCCGTTTTTTTTGTTTTACTCCATTCTCCCTCGTGCATGCACTACATGAGGGAGGGAGTAATTAACATAAATTGAAGTTAGAACCACTACACAGATTCAAAAGGTTATGACTACCATTATATTTTAAAATAGTGGGATGAATAAATGTATGGAACATGGCAATTGTATTGAATGTAGAATGTAGAATGGAAAGGCCTAGAGCAAATTACTAATGACTAATGGAAAATGTACATTATGTAGTATACAATATAATATAATATATTGGATATCATGGGATACTTTACAATTTACAATGCTTCAAATCCATGCAGATACATTGCGTATTGCGTCATTAGTCATTTCGTAGATTGTAGATTGGAGATCCCTTTTTCGTCTGCTGTATTTTAGCCTTTTGGCAGAAAAGTTACCACGTTTGGTTTAATAAATGTGAAGTATGTATCGTTTCCAGATTATTTCGGGTTGATGGTGATTCGTCTGCGGTTTCCTCATTCCTCATTTCAGCTCATTTCAGTTGCCGGTCCTTAGATTTTCTGGCTCTTGAAGCATGAACCATGTTTTGTGTTTTATGGGAAATGGCACAAGTTTATCAAATATCAAATATCAAATCCAATAAATGGAATAAATGTACAACGTACAAGTTTAACTCGTAACGTCTTCCATTATAAAGTTCCCGTGTGGACTTATTTCTGTTTTTCTAATTCGGAATATGGAAAATGGAAAATGGAACCATTGAAAATTGAAATCCGGGAATTTGAAAGCATATTATGAATTCACCACCGAGCAATACACAATTTTTACCCACATGTCAAAGCATTTCTCGTATTTTGCACAATGCTTTTATTGTTATTAACTGACATGTGCTGAGAGCTTGTTAGCAGTGATCTCGGGAAATTTAATATGTGCAATGTGTACAGGCAAACTTACATACCAAACTATAGAATATAAAATATAAAATGAAAGTACACGGTTCTTTCATTTTGGATTTGGAATATGCAATAAATGTGAATTATATACGCTCAGTTGAATAAAGGCATCAGTTGATGAATATGGTACAGAATATATAATACGTAATGTATTTCCGATGTTTACAAGCCATCGCTCCTGGAACTTTTTGATGATAATGCACATCTTTTAGTTATTACTGTTTACCCTTCTTTTTCCTGGAGGTAACGTTGAAAATTGGTCAAAAATAGAAAATGTCCTTTAATTGGATCATCATTATAATTTTACTAGTGCATTATGAGTTTTGAGTTTTGAGCTTTGAATTTTGAGTTATGAGCATCACTTGGCACAACATACTTTATATTTCCCTAGGATTTTTGTTTGCCCAACAAAATTTTGTGTGATCATGCAATTTCCATTTTCCATGATTCACCATTCAGCTTATTTGACAGTTTGAAATATAAATATTGCAATCAGAATCAAATCCCTCAACTCTCAACGCTCAATCGTCAAGCTCGACGCGGAACTACAAGTTTGCATTAGTATCATTTCCTATTAAATTTGAAGAAGCAAGTCATTCCCATTTTCATTCAGCTGCTCCTGCGAGCAGGAAATTTTTAATTCTATAATATGACTGCAGCTGTGCTGTGCTACATTTCCAGTTTTCTAATGACCTCGATTCTTGTAAAGTTTAGTCTAGTCTCGTCAGAGTGTGAATTGTGAATGGGTGGAGTTGCATGTGTAAAGAGGAAAGAGGAAAGAGTGGTGTTTACTGTTTACATAATGTGAACTTGCATTGAAAACTGCTACTGTTTTTGTGCAATACTTTTTCACAGGGCCATGTGACTGGTTTCGACTTTGATGTTTGACGTTTGACCTTTTTTCACTTTTCTCTGGAAGTTACGTGTAATGTGTCAATTACACAGCCAAACATGTACAAAGTAAGAACATGCACGAAGGCTACATCAGCTAGATTTATAAAACAAATTCGTCCCATGTATAACAGATAACAGATTGGACCAATTAGTTTTGTAAAGGCACCTCTTCGTGTGTTTCGCAACCGTAAAACGGAAATAGAACAGGAGGATCAAAAATATTGTTAATGAATTATACTGATTTTGATTTGTCGTCAATTTGTACAATTTCCGCCATGTGTTTGGTGTTTGGTAAATTCAGCAGTTGAATTTTTTTATTCTACATTCTAAATTCTAAATTTTACACCATTTTTCAATATTTACAACTCCTTGATTGTTGATTCTGCAACGGGATTTAATGTCATGTGCACGGAACACGGTTGACTTTTTGATGTCATTTGTCCGTACGTTTGTGCTTAAACCGTCTATACGAAATACGAAGTAAGAAATATGAAACAAACGAAAAGATATGTTTATTAACTTCCAGGAAATAATATAAAATGTACTCACAAATCATTATGTTTGTAGTTTGAACTTTGTACTGTTTGTATTTCACTTCCTGTTTTTTGTGTAGATGATCAAAGCGACAAAGAAATGTGACACACGTTGACGTTCGTCTAATAATATAAATAAAAACAGACAAAATTCCTAAAACTTTTTACTTTATCTACATAGTATCCAGTATAATTTTGAATACAAACAACAAACAACTAGAGTAGCATGTGCATTTGCATGTTGTGCTTTGAGCTATTCGTTTCATTGGAAGTTCAGTTTACATAATATGAAAAATTTCCTTATCCAATCTCTTTGTGTTGTTCACAAAGGTAGTATGTTTCTTGATACTGTTGATTCAAAAATGTAAATTTCAAGTTCCACGAGACGTGGAATGGAATGGAGACAAATGCATCAGATATCACATCTTATCTTATACCTTATAACGTACAAATATCAAAAATGTCACAACTCATCACAGTACACGGTACACGGTACACGGTGATGTCATATGACTCGAAACTCTTATCTTATATCGATTATGATTGCTTTCTAAAAATAGATAGAAAAATGCCTGGAAATGTGAGGAATGAGGAGCCTGTTGTATAACGTAAATTGTATACTTTACATTGTACATTGGACATGCATTCAACAGGAAAAGAAGGAGCTCAGCTCTC
Source organism: Sminthurinus aureus (assembly GCA_034698265.1). NCBI lineage: Eukaryota > Metazoa > Arthropoda > Collembola > Symphypleona > Katiannidae > Sminthurinus > Sminthurinus aureus. The sequence goes on along the minus strand of JAQGBH010001057.1, from coordinate 18,529 downwards.
TGCCGTATTTGTGTGCTTCAATATTCAATATTCAGTTACATGGGCAAAAGTACATTTGACATAAGAAAAGAAAGTCTACATATTATCAGTTATCAGTATGCATAAGTGTACATAGTTATAGATTGTAGATGTCAGATCCATTTCCATTCCCATTTCCGGAAGTGGGCATGTATTGAGTATTGACCTTGCATTTTGCTTGTATTGCAGGTAGCTGCAATGAAGTAACTTAATCTTAGACGGTTTTTATAAATACTTTGTACCTCTGCGACACGCTGGGAATATTTTTGATTTTCCCAATAAAACATTTGATATTAGGGGTACTGACAGTGGGCTTTCTGTATTCTGTATTCGGTCTTTGTCATCCTGCTTCCAATTTCAAATTCAATCCAATTCAAAGTGTCGTATTATTTTATGCAACAGTGTTTATTGTTCATGTTGTATGTTTTATGGTATTTCATGTGTGTACTTCCAATTGCATGAATGGAAAGTATTGTACAATTTGTATGAGAAAACAAATAAAGGTCAAAAGTCAAAAGTCAACTAGTGCTACTACATATGCTGGAAAAAGCTGGTGTATTTTGTACAGTCTGAGATTTTGAATTTCCAAGAAAAATGTAATCATTATTTAATCACTCAAAGAAAGATTATAAAAGCTAAAAAAAATGAAATGAGTGTGGGTAGTCTCGCTTTGACACTTGACACTATTAGTGAGAAATGGAGAATATGTCACAAGCACTGCTCTGGCTCAAAATTTTAACGAGGAAATGAATCTAGAATCTAGTATCTGCTGTTTCTCATTCATCCTCAGGGATTATACTACAATACTACGACCTACAACCAAAGTAATTTTGACCATAGACACATATACAGTGCGTGGTATTTGTGTTTTGCATCACACGGCACAAGGCACAATGTTCCGCGTGACATTATCTGAGTTGAATTTCACTTTATTTAATGAATTGTGTGTGCACTACAGATTCCAGATTCCAGACTACAGACTACAGTTGAATTTTACACATGAAAATGGAAAAGATGAAAGCTCTCTGTTGTAACTTTTCAGTTTCTGTATTTGTTTTGGCTTTGCTTTTGGTTTTTTTGTGAATGGGACAGGAAAAATTAGCTAGGATTTATGTAGGATGTAGGTAATGTAGGAATGACAGAGAATGAGAGAGACAGAGAGAAAGCTGATTCTGCCCAAAGCTACTCTTGTTTTACCCCTTCTTTTTTCCATTTTGTAAATGCCGCGTGCTACATGTTAAAGTATGGCCATGTAAGTTAATAGTTAAGCTGGGAGCTTTGAGCTTTGAGCTTTGAGAATAGTTAAATATGGTAGACTCATTAACTGAATTTTAATGCATATCCCTAGTTCCTAGTTTTTGAAGGTCATTGTTGTAACCTTACTTTTGTACTTACGATATTCACTATTCAATATTCATCATCCGGAACGAATCGTTGTACAGTAGACAGTAGTGTACAGTGTACAGTGTTCAATGCACAATGCACCAATCAAAAACCATTGTGGTTTGTGATACAGCAACTTGACAACAACAGTCAACAGTTCTTTGGAATTGAACTATCGAGTATCGAGTATCGAGTACTTTATTAGTAGCCGCTATGAGAGAGAACGATGACTATTTTCATATTCATAATGTCTGTTACAAGTCAAAATATCAATGACAGGATTTTCTCGTGCTTCTCCCAGAATCCAGAATCCAGTGTGACCATGTATTTTTCTCATATTTCTCCCATAATACACACACATGTACCTCACATGTATAGTTTGTGTATGTATATAAAATGCAGGAGATGAATTGAATTGAAAATGGAGTTGCTCTTACAACTTCACTCTTTACTCTTAACCACTTTTACCATTCACTTGTTATCGTCAGAGTGTGTCTCATTCCTCATAACTCAAAACTCATAACAACTCTGCAGTATTGATCGCCCTTGGATACGAAATTCAGATTCCATGCTCGTTCCTCGTAGGCACCTTGTTTCTTGCTTCGATTTTTACAAGTACTTTGCAGCAAAGTGTAGTGTATACTGTGCACTACGTATACAATGTACACTGTACACTGTACAATTTATAATGTATACTGTAGATATTATGCGTTTTGTATTTTGTATTCTCTATTTTGTCCTGAAAATCAGTTTATTTTCCATATAAAAGAGTCCTAAGTCAACAGCTTGGAATGGAGTAGAGTGCAGGGGATTGGATATGTCTAGTCAAAGCCCTTTGATATTTTCCCAGCTTTGCGATTTTCTACAGAGACATTTTATGTGGTTTATGTGGATAGGTATAACACACACTTGGAAAGCTATTAAACATGTATCATATTCACATTCATAATCATAAGTATCCATACATCAAACATTGTCATTTAGTATACAAAGCTTTTCAAGCTTATAAAGTAGCAAAGTCAACATTCGAAATCAAGGACGTTCACTTTTATTATTATTATTTTATTATTTTGATAATTCTATTTCGTATATCATACATTTTGTATGTTATAAATTGTAAATCAGCTTTTACAGGATTCTGGATTATTTTCAAACGAACCTCAAACCTATACATATAGTACTCTCAAGCTTATGACTGGATACTAGATACATATTTTGAAAACATATAGACAACTGAAATAACACAGCAACTATTACATACTAGACGGGCGTTTTTACTTGTACAGTATAATGTACATTGTATACTCTATATTATTACAGTGGTAAATTTTGCAAAATACACTGCGCAAAAAAACCGCTAAGCATTTGTAAGATACAGAATACACAAGCTTACAAACTCCAAACCAAACAGTTCAAAACAACTGACTTTCTCATTTTCTCATATCGGAGTAATAAACTTTAGTCAGTTTTACCTTTTCATTTTTTCACATTAATTATACACTATTATACATTATGTTGGATATATTTTTGAAAACAAAGTTGAAGTTGTTCCTCTTGTTCCTAAAGTTTTAAATTAGAGAGAAACTTTTAAAAAGGAGAACAAAGGATTTAAGCAGGAAGGAGTACATTCAATATTCCATTAAATTAGCATAGTCTATACGAATATATTTGATCGGTCACCCCCGGAAACACTGGTAAATTCAAATGTACCTGGTGACTGTAGAATGACGATTGAAGATAGGCGATGGCAGCTTATTGTTCGTCGGCATCAAACTTTTCTGTACCCGTGACAAGGTCAATTACTATTTACTCGTCAACTTGGGCAAACGTAACAGATGTGATTTAAACAAGCTGGCGAACAATGAGAAAATTGCACTGCATAAACTAGATGTGTGGCATGTTTTATGCTGACTGTTGTACATACCGTATTTTCTCTTATTGTGCTGCTGCCGTACTATTAGAATTTTTTCTATGGTCGCCGTATGTACGCTAATGTCTTTAGTAGTACAAAATCTATGCAGGGCAGCACTACTGGAAGGTGCCGTACAATAAGAGAAAATACGGTATGTAAGTATTTGTATTTGGGTTGGATTCCCAACGGTTTTGCGCCTGAATTCTCGTCATTTTCGCGATTTACCCAACGTTGATTTTTCCAGACGGAATAATGAGATATAATACCTCCGTCAAGTTGCTGTTGACTTGGATTTTGTGCTAGGATAGTTGTACTGAAAATATATAATATCTACAATCTACAATTGTCCCCTGTTGAAGATGACGTGTGCTCTCTATTTCTCGGCTCTAGACTCTAGATTCTGGACTCTAAATTCTAAACCGACAGAGATTTCACAATAATTCCGAATAAAGTCATGCATAAACTTGTTGATATTGTGTTTCCACCCGTGAAAAATGAAAAGGGCTTAAGCGTAGGACGAGGAAAATGTTTATTTAGTACACAAATATATGTGTAGATGTTTCTAGAGCTATGACATACATAAATAATGCATATCCATATTATGCATGACTGCAGGTATAGTTCACTGGATTTGATGTATGATAAAATATTAAAGCCCACATGATATGCTTAGATTTTAGATATGTTTAATGTTTACCCACCCAACACCAATACCCAGCTCGAGCTACCTCGATCCCCAGCAGCCATGCCGGATTAGGGATTTGATATTAATCACAATACTATAATATCATACGTATAGACTTATACGGTATACAGTATAACATGGTATATTTCTCTTCCTGTACACTTGTACGCTTACTGCAGGAATAAAGAGACAGTAAAAATGCACAAGGCCAGAATGTCCAAACACTTTTTTATTCAAAATTAAATACCAAATCATATTGACACTTCTCATGTACAGTGTACAGTGTACAATTTGTGTTTACTAATTGTAAGAATTCCCAGCGTTGCATAAATCACCCACATGATTTCAATTGGTTGGATGAAGTGACTGGTGTATGAACGACATTCGACAAAAAAGATTGCACAACCATACTTTTTTGAATAATTGGGGTGGAAATTTGTGTATACGGTATACTGTATACTACATTATAGATGTAGTTGAATTTTCTGTTGTCAATTTTGACGTCTTCAAATTTGAAATGAAGTATTCAGTAGAATGTAAAATATAGAATTGTCACATACGATTTACGATTTACTGCTGACGTTGAGGTTGAGGACTTTCTTTTGTACCTTACATTGAAACTTTATTTGCTCAAAAATACTATACACTTCTAATAATAATAATCATAATAATACAAGTGGCAAAAAATATGTATATATTTTTTCAATCTATCTTCAATTTAAAATCTACAATCTACACGATCTGTGAATGGTACAAATGTAAAATATTATATCCAAGTAAAGTAGTTTCCCAGCTTTTTATCTATTCAGTACAGATTACAGATATGAGCATGAACTACATGTACAAAAGATGTATACAATATTTGTGTCTTGTGAATGTATCGTGCCACGTGTGGGTAATCTTTTTTGCACACTCTGCAACTAATGCAGAACATCAGGATGTACAATGAACAATGAACAATGAACAAAGTACCGTGTACCGTGTACAATGTAGATACAATGTACAGGATAGATGATGAAAAAATAAAAATAGAACAAAGAGAAAGAAAACAACGTCTCTAGTCTTTACACAGTAAGAAAGTTGAGGTAAACTGAAAAAATTTAGGTACTTTTTCATACCCAAACAGTAAATTCCCTTGATATTTTGCTCTGTGTATTTTACTGCATATTGTGGAATTCTACATTCTAGATTCTAGATGCCAGATTCTAGATTTTAGGTAGACTGTAGATTGTAGACACATGGCTAGAAATTTTGTTTGGCTTTGACGGTAGCAATCAAATCGAAAGAAAGAAAGAAAGGAACTGAACTGAACTAAATTGGAGGAGGCTGTGTTAAACTATGTAAAGTCAAAAAGAAGAAAAAAGCAACAGCAGCCGCCGTCAGTCCTCGTCGTCCTTTACAATCTTTTCTCCGATACATCACAAATCTTTATCATTTACTTGGTTTCCATCGGCATGACGTGTGTAAAAGTTTTCCATCGATTTTTTTTCAACGTTCAGCGTTCCTCACTTTCATTCCCATTCTCAAATGAGCAGTAAAGAAATACACATAAGGAGAAAGGTAGAGTAGATAGTTTAGAGGGAATCGAACATAGAGAGAGAGAGAGATGGTCTAAAGATATAGCCCACAAAATATACTAATAGGTATATTCGTAAAGCATTCATGTCGATCGATCCGAGCTTTTGTGTGTGTCACTGTACGGTGTATGGTGCACAATTTACAGTATACATACCGTACGCCTGTATATTGTATATGTCTTATCTTGTGAAAGCTCTCCAAAGTCAGTCAAATCGTGAGGCTTTTTAGAGGGTAGAGGATCATCTTCAAGTTGCAACTAAAGACGTATGTATCTATCTATTTGTGTGTGCATTGTGCATGTACTGCTGTGCTGTGTATAGACAGGCAACTTCATATATTATAGATAGCAGACAGACATCCACTCTCCGAATTTGTTCTTAACCTTGAGCCAGAAAGTTTCTATCTCACTCTCTCTTTCTCTCTCTCTCTGTTTCTCATTCGCCTGTGACGATTACAAATACTCATTGTTTTCCACAGCAGAGGAGAGAAATAAAACGCATAGTCCCATGAAATAAAGGAGAAACAGTGCTTTCTCCTCTCTCATTTCTCCATTCTCCAATTCTCCGTTCTCCAGTCCTTAAAAATATAAGTTTATCTGTGTGTAGTTTGTATTGTGTATGTTGAAATACAGAAGAGAGGAAGAGCACAAGTGTAGAAGATGAATTATTAAAACATGAGCTTAGGATTTGCATAGAATTTCAAAGGGTTGTAAAATTTATTCAATTGTGATATCCCTTTTTATGCTCCTTTAATGTGGAGAACGAGTTGGGTAGATGCGGCATGTGGAATGAATCAACTAAGCGACGGAAGAAAAGATAAAAGACAAATTTTGTTTTTGCAAAAGACAAAGTACGAATCAAAATTCAAGATCCAGAATCCAAAGTACTTGGTAAAAAAATATTTACTTGTTGGAAAATCCTTTTTTATGTGCTCTGTGCTCGTTACAAATATTTTTTGCATGATGAACTTGTAAAGAGTAAAGAGTTGAAGAAATGTCAAGGAAAGTTTTAGCTTGAATTCTTGAAAAGCCTTTAAATTTATATTTTCTATTGCCAGTTTGAAATTCTTCTGGTGTACATTGTACATTGCACATTTTGCATGTATTAATGTAAATGGGAACGTGTGCCATGTATAGGTTTTGTTTATATTTATATAAATATTTTATACACTGTACATTTTGCAGTGTACAGATGCATACATCTTTAATCTTAATAAAGTTAGAACTGCTGAGTAGTGTGGGAAAGTTCTGAGTGTCTTTCTCCTTGATCCTTGAGGCAATGTATATATTCAGAATTCAGAATGCAGACAGAGCATGGAGCATGGCATCTTTCTCAAATGGCTCTTTCCAATATGAACAGTCAACAGGGAAAGGAAAATACAAAATAGCAAGAAAAATTGGTTCGTTGCCTTTCAAAGTACAATTTTCCACTTGAATTCAATCGTTCTAGTTTTTCGTTCCTATTTCCAAGTACACAGTACTTCGTACTTTGTATTTTTTGGTATTTCTTACGGTTACACACAAAGTGTAGAGTGTAAAGTGGATGAAAATATTGATAATATTGCACACTGACAGTTGGCAACAATTGACAAAAATGGGGGCCAACGAGATAAATTTGTAGAGGTGTAAAGTGTAAAATTGGCCTTATTTAGACTATTTTATTGCACTTTTTCCATGTCTGAAGATTAGAGATGGGTTTTTCTGTTTTTAATATACACAATACAAATAGATGTAGTCTCCACTCTCGATTGTGGTGTGATATTCAGAAAATATTCACTAAGCTGGAAGGTGATTTGCCTCTAAGCTTTTTTATTCAAAGGCATAAAACTCGTATTTCAATTTCCCTTTTTATTTCTTGTTCGTTTGGAGTCTGGAGTATGGAGTATGGGAAGTATGGGATTATGGAATGGTGTATGATGACAATCAGCCACGCTTGGTTTTCTCTCACTCGACCTTTTGTAAAACATGTACAAAAGCCAGAGGCACTGTGTTGTCCGATAGAAAATAGTATGCAGAATTCAAGTACAAGCAGAGAAAACTCCTCCTTCATCACACATCTACCAATTCATTTTATTACGGGTGTTCAGAATCATATAAGTTTTCATTCTATATCTAGAATCTAGAATCTAGAATCTAGAGACCTCTAATTACAGTTGTGTAGGTACTGCTGCAGATTCATTCATTTAGTCATTTAGTCATTTAGTCATTTAGTCATTTATTTGCATCTCGTGTAAAATGGTACAATAAAGTTTTCCTCTGAATTGGCCTCAGCCTGTATTTTGTATTTTGAATTTTGTACAGTATGGAAGAACAAAACAAAAAAGAGAAACAGTAGAAAGAGGAATAGTAAATACTGAGTACAAAAATAAATATAAACAGAGAAACAGACACAAATAATTTCCATCGTTCCTTTTGTTCCTTGTTCTTTGTAATTTGCAATTGACAGATTCTGAAAAGAATTTGTATGTCACTTGTTTCTACTGTTGTTTTCAATTTTCTAAACAATTCTCATTATCGTGATTCTCGTCCCTTTATTTAACTGTATCTGCATCTGTGTTTGTTTCTGTTTCTGTTTGTGTATCATTGTCAGTACCGCTTGAGTTTGAGATTGATCTTGAGCTCTCTTTCATTTCCCGGAGAACTTAATAACCTTGTTCAAGTTACGAGTTACGAGTTGGGAGTTAGGAGACTTTGATGTCAAATTAAGTAGTTTTAATTCTTTTGTTTCATCAATTCGCTATTAATTTACCATCGTAACCTACAATCTGCAATCTACAGCAAAAGCAATAGCAACCGCCACATTTGAAAGCTATAACTTTTATCATTAAACACAAGTTTATCGTCGAATGTCGAGTGGGAAATGGAGAAAAGTATGACAAGCACAAAACACAAAACACAACAACAAGTTCATTACAGCCCTTCTTTTTGTGACGAGGAAAGTAGACATACTGACAATTAAATCCATGCTACATAACATAAAATATAAATACTAAAAACAAATAGGAAATATCTGTAAATGTGTAAGAGAAATAGGGAAGTGTTGTTGTGTTGTGTATTATGTGGCAAATTTGTAACAAACAAGTAATTATCTTTTTTATACAAAGAAAGTCGTTTACGTCATTGAATTGAGTACTTACAACTGACAAAAACACGTATGAGCAATAACTATATGTATAATATAGATGATATAGATATTCTTATATTCTATATGAACAATGTAAGAAAGTGTGGTATATTTATATTCTTCTTGTGTTTCCTTGATACAGCTACGGGCGTTTAATAAATCGTCTGTATCTAGTACCTGCATGTTGTACAATCGCTGGGCAGTAACTAGACTTTTAGTTCTAATTCGTTCATTATTTGCCCTTAGTTTTACACGCTGCATAATTTTTCTCCTGCGGTTTAAGCTTTGAGCATGTTAGAATATGCCAGCTTTAATTTTGGAACATCTTCAACCGGGATGAGTGATGAGTAAAATTCTTTATTTAAAGCTAATAATGCTGAGTCCTGCGGCAGTACGGCTGAAGGGATAACAAAATACTTGTCCTGTTCATGAAATATTAAATTTTGTTACGTTAAATTCTCTCGCTCTGCATTTTGCAGGTTGTACCATAAATATGTATATCTTCGATTTGCAGCCTATAGGAATATTGAACACGTAGCAGGCGCAAATACAATCAGTAGTTTCACAAGTATTACAATGACAATTACACCTACACGTTGTATGCATGTAGTGAAACACTGAATATTACTTGGAATCCACTCTCCACTTTCTAGACTCTAGACTTGATGCTATAGGCATCAGCATCCTTTCACTCCTTGCCCTCGTGGTTGTCGAATTGTGTGTGTATATAATAGAAAATGATGCCTTTCATCACCCATCACCCATCATAAATGTGATGGAATCTCACTTGAAACTCGAGAAAGATCTGTCTACCACTTTCCAACACTCCAAAAGCAAAATGTGAACTCGAGTCTAAACTCCAAACTCCAAGCAAACTCCACACGGATGATGCAAGACTTTGAATTAGATTCAATTATTTACACCGTTTACAAATGCACACTCGTGTGTTTACTTCAACGAAACCTTTCACAACCTGTACTGGTCGTTAACACTGTGTTCTGTTATCTATTATATCTATTATGTACTCCAAACTCTAGACTCTAAACTTTTGATCCTTGCCTTTAGTGCCTTTAGAGAACACTGAAAAAGAAGTAACAGCGTTTTTGCACTTCTTACCAAAATTTTGGGTTTCGAATGTACAAGAAAAATGTTTTTATTTTATATTTTAAAATTACATAATTTTAAGCGGAAAAAAATAGATAAACTTATTTATAGCAACTTCAGATTGGGTTATTCTCAGAGGTAGCAGGACACAACATATGAGCCGCTATTAATTTTACGGAACGAACAACAAACATGTATAATGTATACTCATGTACCCTTCGTTTTTTCATGCCGGGGTTAGCCAATTTGGTATTGTATTCAATCATTTTCTTGATGTGTATGAATTGATGAGAAAATTACATGCATTCCCTTTGCAGTAAATTTATTGAGCTGCTGTACCTTCTACCTTGTATCTGCAAAATGTATTGATTTGTTATTTGTTTTGATTTGATTGTACTTACACAAGTATGTCTCCAACTTCAAGGTTACCAGTTATCAGTGACCAAAGGGTATAATTATTAGGTTGATAAATTGTAAAATCGATGCAACCATTTTCAGTCTGTTAGCTCTAAGATCAGCTTTGCACATTTTCACAGTAACCTAATATTACCGTTATTATTTATTCAAAATTTCAGTAAACTTCATCATTTACTTTGTACCTTGAATTGGTTTGGATTGGTTTGACTAGTGAATGATCAAACAAAAAGGATGGCTCTCGTAGCTTTTGCTGTTTTGTTCAATAATATAACATAATATTAATTGATAACGGTAGTGTTTCTGTAAGCAGGAACTCGAGTGTAAATGTGTTCAGGATTCAATAATTAATTTGTATATTATAGTAATAAAAGCAGGTACGAAAGGGCTTCGATTTGTTTAATTAGATTAAAATTATATCGCTACATGTTACATGATCCTTCCAATTCAATTCAATTCCATCCAATCCTGAGAGCTGACTTTTATAAAATAAAAAGAAAGTACATTTATATTTTATACGGTCCTTGTTTCCATCACACAGCTTCTAGATCACATTTATCACATATATGTATAAATAATTACTGAAAAGTGATATCAAAACTAAGAAATGGACTAGTAGTCACTCAATTTTGAGAACTAAACATTTTTGACATCTCGTGAACAGTAGTATGGTCAAGATTGTATCAGCTGCTATCATCCGTCTAGTCACTAGTAATAAAAGCAACTTGAATCTTATCCTCTTTTCCCCTTTATCGTCTTGATTACTGCGTGCTAGTAGTTTTTCATCATTCACGTTCTCAGAAATTCTAGTGTATAGCGCACAGACGAGCATGAAAGATGAAGATGAAAATGACTGATGAAAAAGAGAGAGAAAACTGACGGGAAGAGTAGTAGTGAAATTGGAGATTTGAAATTCAGGAATAACGAATGCCAAAATCTTGAAAATTTGTACTTGTTTCTTATTATATTCTTGGTCTGTCTGGCCATCTCAAACTTGAAATGAGAAACTGACTTTTTCCCCTGGAGGAAGAATGAAAAACGTAATATGCATTCATCATCCACGTCTTTCTCTCTGTTCTGTGCGTCTGCTTCTGTCATATATCGCTGTCTGTACCTACCATTGAATCACCTTCTCATTTCCAAGAGGAAAAAGAAAAGACAGAACAGACGAGGACTCGTTGCTCGTTGCTAATCAAAAGTAATGTTCGTTATTCATTATTCACTGGTACTGGTTCTGGTTCTGGTATACTACTTTAAAATGACTTGAGGCTGACGTTGTCAAGCTTTAATTTTCTCCAAGAGAGTGAAAAAGGATGGAAATTGCTTCATACAACTCAATTCTGCTTGAAATAAAAATAGTTTAAACGCGTTTACTTGAAACATGCAATAAAATCAAGATAACTTTTCCTCCGTCAAGGATTCTTTTATTTGTCTTTCTTTGCTCCTAGCTTGCCAATACCATTACAGGTTATAAAATTACTGATTCTAAATTAGTAAGAATCACAAAAGGGTAATTCAAAATTTCAGATTTCAGAAAAATGTATCTTTCCCGTCGTCCTTCTTCCTATCAGTTTTTATGACTTGATGGAATATATTATGATATCATGTTCCTTGTAACATTTGCCTTTGTCTACAAATTTCAGAACACATTTCGGTAATCTGATTACCCTGTTACTGTACTTCTGAGAAATACTTTCCATTCTCGGTGGTTTCTCTTATTGCCTATTTTGCGAGTACTCAAGTATTCCAGTACTTGAGTACTTGAAACTATGAATGCAGGAAGAAATTTAAAATAAACATAGGCCCGAATTAACTCGTTACGTAAACGAGTCAAGTGAAGCATCCACTGTTCCTTGCATAACATGAAGCATACCGCATAGAACATTAAGAATTATGTGACTGCACATTGTACAATTTACATAGATAGATGTAAAAATTTACATAGATAGATTGTGGAGTGTAGAGTCAGAGCGAGAAGTGGGTGAAGGAATAAATGATGTGGAAGAGGAGAAAGGCACAGCGCCGACTTTTCAGTTGAAAATTTAGAATTTCGAATGGATGGAACCAAACACCCCGGTTTCATTTTAATAGAGTGGGAATGACTTTGCTCTCCATCAAGAGCTTTGGAGGATACAACCCGTCTACTCCGTATTTGATATTTGATTTCCATTGATATTTTAGAATTTGCAATTTTCACAGAGAAGTTGAATGTTGAATCGGATTTCGGAACCGGATTGCCAGAATAAACACTCGAGTGGTTGATGGTGTATACTTGGAAATTGGAACTTGGTACTTGGAACTGCATCTGATCGGCATACTTACTTCGACGTTCAAAGCATTCTATATACATTTGTACAATGTACAATGTACAGTGTACGATTTCTCTCATCTCCCATCCTTTTTCCTTTTTAAGCTCAATGCTCAATGCTCAACGCTCAATGCTCAGTCCTTCGATTTTCCATCAAGTATTTGTAATATGAGAACATTGGCATTGGTCTGCCGAAAATTCATTTGAGAGTTAAGAGTTACAAGCTAACACTTTTACTCTCAGGAATTAATAAGCGTCTGAAAACCGATATATCATCTAGCAGAAGTACCTAACATTTTCTAAAAAATCTCAAACATTTGTATTAAAATCCCAATGACATTTGCTCTTCTCCCCAAATAAAACATTACATCATATTATTGCAATGGAGGATTGAAAAGTGAGTCAGGTTTCAAAATGTCAAAGATCAAGGATCAAGGATCAAATTTTAACACTAATAAACAATTACCACGATATTTGATCCTTTTCCCTGACACGGATTTTTTTCTCTTGATAAGTACTTTATAAATCTATAGTTTCAAACAGCGGTGAAATATCGATAGGATTTGTCATTCGACATTGGATGAAGAATTTATTCACAACTTTCTCCTCCTTTTTTCTGCAATATTTTCAATGTTGATTCATTCATTACTCGCATTATAAATGTACATATTTTTTCCTTGACGTGTAAAGTGAAAAGCCTCCAACGGCAGTTTTCCATTCATTTTTGAAATCTTCTTGCAAAGTATTATAAACCACGGTTCGCTGAATTCTAAATTCACAAGCATGTTTACTTTATTTACTTGTCACACAGTCTGTGCTTAACCAAGTGGGATTTGAAAGACTGTTCATTGTTTAACACATGTAATAATATACAATTTAAAATAACAAGGAAAATTCTATTCAAGCATCTGAGAAATTTTCACTTGGCTTGTGTTTTGTATTAAGCAGGAAAGGGGAAATTTGAAAGGTGACATTTTTTCTTAAACTGGATACTGCAAAGTTTTCCTTATTTCCCGTATCATGTGCAAACTCTAAACTCTGATGTGACTTTGAAAATTCAAAAAGTCAACAAGATTTTAATTTTAAGGAGCACGAGTTAATGGTACAGGAAAAATTTTATTGGATTTTTAATACGGTAAACGGTAAATGGTAAACGAAACATGAAATATGACATATATGAAACAGAAACAGAAACAGGGAAAAAAATCTAACATATGAATCCTGTGCCTGGTTGAATTTATTCAACCTGGCACAATCCTTTAATAAAAATGAAATGAAATTAGATGCATTTGCATAGGAAAAACTACAACATGCCATAAACGTGTAAACCTACACATGGTATTCTGTGTACCACGCCATGTTAGCGGGACAAATTGCTCTTTGAAGTCACGTCAACTTCAGCTCCTTTAAAAAAATTTCATGAGTTTCATTTCCTTTGAATTTTATCTTGAATTAAGAATCAAGACGTTTTTCATTTCATTTTTAGTTGTGTACTTGATTTTTTATGTGCATATGCTCAGGTTTAGAACTTTAGAACGATAAGGACGGCTGTGATTGACGTTTCTTTCACGCTTTGTTAACTAGCTAACTTTATAGGAAACAGAAAAGGTGGAACGTACCGAGTACAGGGATATTCCAGATTCTAGATTCCAGATATCAAAAATTCAATGTCATTCCGACTTGGGTTTTGAAAGGGAAAAGCTAAAACCAAAACCAAAGCCAAGATCAAGGATCAAGGGAAGGTAAAAATATGGAAGCGATAAAGTGTGTCTACTGTCACACAAATCTCAGCTGTAACTGTGTGGAACGAGGAAAATCAGCAGTACGAGTTTTGACTATAAAAAGACAACGGGAAAAATGAGAAAAATGTCTCTGGTGTTTTGATGTGATTCCAAATTTGAGTTCGGACTGGGGAAAAGGTTGTATTTTTTGTCGAGTTATGGCTCAATTCTGTCCTTTTATTTTTCTCCACTTTTCACTTTTCCTGTTTATTGTGCACTGTTTACGCACTAGATTTCCTGTTAAGTCCTCGAATAAAATATACCGTGTACAATATATACAATACAGCTGTGAACACAACTCATATCTAATAATGTATATATCTACGTATTTTACGTGCCGTACATTTCTCCTCAAGATTCTAGATTTTACACAAAAGTCATTTTTCAGCTTACTTATGTAGTCATGTTTATTTTGTCTTTTTACAGAAAAATACAGGACAAAATGGAGGGAAGCCGAGGCTGGATCTCAACGTTGAAGCTGCTTGGGCTCAAGGGATCACAGGGAAGAATGTGACAACAGCCATTATGGATGATGGAATAGGTACGTACATTTCACATACATTTCAAATATAACATGGAACATGGAACATATTTTTTCTGTTCAAGACTCCAGGTTCAAGAGCACTAAGAATGAAGACGTATGAACTCGGAGTACACATGAGATTTGAGACATCATGTACACAAAAAAATATATATATTTGTATGTCTAATATTATGTATTGTGTAATATGCAATCATGTTTGTTCTTTTTCAATATCCTCAGATTACATGCATTTGGATCTCAAATACAATTTTGTAAGTTTACATTTTCATACTTTGGGTTTGGAGTACTCTTCTCCTATTTACATTGCTTGTCTGCTTTAGCAAATAATAACGCTTATTGCTCTATTCCTGTATCTCTGTACTCTGTTCGTTCATGCCATTTTTTATTCCTCTGAAATCATTCCTGAAAAGGATAAAGTTTCTCAACAGAATTTATACATATTTACATACATTTTACATTTTACTTTACTATTTTTTTAAGACTTGGTTTGAAATTTGAAAGAAAGTTTTGAGATTTTGAGTACTTTTGAATGTTTTTGAGATCGGATCGATTCAACTTTTTTCTCAATTTTAATATTTTCCCAATAAAATTCTGATCTCAAAAATCTCAAGTCTCAAATATACTCGAGACTCGAGATTCGAGATTCGATTTTTTCCATTGAAGTGTTTAAAGTTCAAACTGCATGAGATGAGCAAATAACGAAATTTCAAAAATATGTATTACTGCTATCTTGAAAATTGGAAATTGAAACAATTCAAAATTCAATCTCACCAAATCCCGAGTATTTTATTTTATTGTATAAAATTCAAAATGCTTTGTGCTCTGTACATAATAAGTACTGACTTTTATTTGCATTAGATTCTCTTGTTTTACTAATGATAAAAAAGCTATTGTTGATTGTTGCAAAACTTTCTAGTTGATAGTTCTATTTTCTATTCCATTTTGTTTTTTGTGTTCTGAAAGCCCTGTCACGCCGTATGACTGCATTTTATCCGAATAACGTGACACTTGGCTATCTACTGTCTAGTTTCTAGTGTATTCTAAAAATAATAGACAAAAGGCTGTCCATTACATGCTACATTATACACTATACACTACACATTGCACATACCTTTTCCACGTGAAACTGTCCTGTAACTCTTGAAATTTTATCTCCAGTCTAGAGTCTCTAGTCTCGAGTCCCCAGTTTGACAGTGACAGAGCAGATAGCTATTGTTTGAAGTAAACAAAAAAGCAATATTGTTAATGAAAACCTGCCGTTTATCTTTCACGTTGCTTTCTCTTACGCTTTTTTCTTTACTTTATGGAAAGTTTGTTTTATGCAGGGTCGTTTTTGTAGTTTGGTTTTGTATATACTGGAAACATTGTGTATTTTGCATTTTGCATTGTACACATGTACACATGTACGATGTGCAATTATGTACGGTTCGTTTGACAGTAAAATGCTAGTCAAAACGTACAAGGGATTTCGAGATGAGAGAAAAGTAATTTTTTGATCTAAATCTCATAATATGTGTTTACAAAATATATGGTCTACGACGTACGGTCTATGTGCAATGTGCAATGTACAGTGTACATTTTATATATGTAGATGTGGATGAGAGAGCACACGCCAGAGTTTTCCGTTCTTTCCTTCATGCCTTCTTTCTCCTCTGACGCCTTTCCCAAGAAACTGTAAATTGTCTACCATAATGCCCCGAAAGGATTGAAAACTGAGGACTCAAAAGAGTGAGAAAAGTAAGAAAAGAAAGTGAAGAACGGGGGGAAGAGAAAAGAGGAGTGAAAACGTAATTGGAAAAGTTTAGCCATCCTTCTTTCCTTTTCACCTTATTCCTACAATACTGTAATCAAGTTTTCTTCATGTTCAAAACTAAACTAAACTAAAGAATGGAAAGTGAAATGGCTCTGTTTATTTTTAGTTGGTTAGAGAAAGACATGATCATTATATCTACACTATATACTATACACTATACATTGTACAGAAGGATGAAAGACAAAACTAGAGACGTTTTAACTTTAACTTTTTAGCCGCTGCTCAGTTTACACTGTACAATGTACAAACTACACACACTACCTCTTTCTTTTTCTTTTGTAACCATTCCACACCATAGACGATGGCCTGGCATTGGCATGGACGTGGACGTGGACATATGGTCCTTAACTGTATTTGCAGTATGTGCCGCACCGTATTTGGATAATACGTCCATGGAAACAATTATTATTGTACAATTGTATTTTATGGCTTCTGTCTGTTGCCTGTTGTACTTATCCTATGTACATAGTTTCTGCTTTGGCTTTGCTTGATTCTAGATTCTAGATTCTACCCATTTTCAGCTTGATACGTATAAAAGATATAAATAATATGTATTTTTGTGTTCTAAATGTGTCATGGTTTCATTGCATTAGTCAATGTCGTGTTTTATCTTGGCTGTACATTTTGTACATATAAAAATAAATAGTATGATACTAATGTACTGTCTCTTTCTCCAACTGTTTCATTTTCCAGAATGCCAAGGCCAGCTACGATTTCAGCAGTAATGATCCATTCCCATTCCCAAGATACACTGATGACTGGTTTAACAGGTTTGTGGAAATTTTGTTACACTCCTTATGATACTTTTATACCTTGTACATTGTACGTCGTGCATTTAGGCAGTCTGCAGTCTTTAATCACGCTGGTTTTATCCGATCCTATTTAAGCTAAAACACACTCTGTGTGTTGTAATCGTAAGTATGAAATATAGTGAGTGCACAGTGCATAGTCTATATATTTAGAACAATTATTATTATTATTATTATTACTAAAGATTCAAGATACTTGTTGTCACTATTTTCAATCTATACTGCGTCATCTTTCGTGATGGTTTTTTTCTATACTTTGGTAATCCGCCAACTCTAGTAGTATAAGACATGAAATACTGAAATATATTTATTATATATTTATTATATGTTGGAGGAGAAATAGGAAAATCCTATCACAATTCCTATCATTCTCATCTACATGATTCATTTTTAGGAAATGGGAAGGGGACATTTCAAAGGAAAGTTATAAACCATAAATGATAAACCATATCAGCATATCCGACAACATTACGAAGAAAAGAAATACAGAAAGAAAGTCAACTTTCACTAGCTTACTCTGTAACGTTTATAAATAAGCTATTGCCAGTTTCTAGCCCCGTGTATTGTATATTTTAATGAATCTACTACTCTACTTTTCTGTTTTCCGCTTATCTTTACCATTTTATGTTTATTCATCCCCCAATCATAGTGTTTCTACTTCCTACTTGCCACAGATGAGTACACAAAATAATGGCAGCAGAGTATTTTAATGACTGGTGCGAACAAAATACCATCGCTATAAAAGATAAAATAATGATAATAGTAGAATATACATGTATGCAAATCTACTTACAATGCACACTCACCAGTTGTATACTCGGGATTTTAATGAAACCTATACCATTCGATAGATTTCGACGTCCTGAATTCAGTGGTATAGGTCATTTTTATGCATAGGTCGTTTTTTTCATTTTATTGACCCCAAAAGGTCATTTTCTTTCAAACTTTGACTACTTTGAGGTCAAATTGCAGGTCAACTGGAAATCCAACAGAAAAATGAGTAGCACCACTGAAATCAGCATAAAATTCTGAGTCGGAATAGTTTTTTCACTTTTCAA
>JAQGBH010001056.1:0-37469 GCA_034698265.1 Sminthurinus aureus | reverse complement strand
AAGAGACTGTTTGGCTTTTCCTGTGCATTGCCGGTCTGAGCCAAATGATTGAGAATTTTTCCATCATTTCCATCCAATGTTCAAAATCCGCTCATTGTGAGAATTCACGTATTCTTTCCATAATGGAAAGATTGTGAGCCTGTACTGCTACATAGTACATAGCACATAGGCATTTGCCTTATGTACGCAGAGGAGCTCTGTGGATTTATCTCTATTATTTATCCTCATTTACAGCATAAGGAGCAATTTTCCATTGTTTTTTTATACATTTCTACTTCTTCTTCGTCTTGAGTCGTCTACCTGCTTTCTGCTTTTACTTTTATTTCAATCTTTTATCGTTTCCATGCAGTGTGTAATATGTAGTTTTATCGTGTACCACTATTACCGTCGTGAAACAATCTCTAGTCCATACTCCATTGAGGACAACCAATCTGATTTGTTTGCTCATTTCTCATTTTACTCTTTTAGAGAGCAGGAAAAATCAATAGCGTAGAAACTAGAAACGAGAGAAGGAGAAAGAGAAGGAGAGAGACAGAGGGAAAAAAGGAAGGAGAAAGTAAATTAGAACATTTTCACTCTCATCTCGTCTAGTAATTGAGAAGAGCATGTCAACTCGGCTCTCATGGTAATCTTAGACAATTTGTAGATCTTTAACTAACTGGAGAAGACAAAGAAAGACAAAGGTTGCTTCAAGACTCTCGACTTCTCTCTCTCTGTCTGTCTCTGCATGTTTGCCAGACTCACTATTTACATCCATCTATTCATCCAGTCTGAGCTCCATTTAGTTCTTATTATAATAATAAAAGTGCTTTCAACCGTGGATGCAACGCTATGCTATGTTGACGTAAAAAGGAGAAAGACAGCGACAGGTTAGCAGACCGAAGGAAGTTGAAAAGCTGGAGCTGGATAACGTACACGAAGAATCAAGAATCAAAAGTAACTGACGACTCTCAAGTCTAGAGCCTAGAGCCTAGAGTCTACATTCTGTATATAGAAATGAGAAATCACATTCTCTTTCTCTTTAATCACAGACAGTAATAATATAATAATATATAATATAATATAATATAATATATGACTGGAAAATTGGAAGATCGGAAAAGCTGAATTTTTTTAATATACACACTGTACATTGATATATCTGTTTATTGCATATTTCCAACGCAACCAATTCAGCTTTTCCGGTCTTCCAATTTTCCAGTCATATATGCTCTACATTGACATTGTACACTGTAAAGTGTATAATTTTTGTATCTATTATGAATTATGAATTATGACACTTGAGAACATTTGACATTTGACTTGTCTCTTGCCTTTGTTCTTTCCTCTTGTTTTGTTTGCCTTGTCTTGTCTTTTGATCACATGTCAAAAGTTCGAAACAAACAGAGTTGAATGGAAAAGGGAAAAGACCGGGATGAAGAAATAAGACATTCAGAACGCATGGAGAAAATCCACGTTTATTTTAATGGAAGTCATGAGTTGAAGTTGGAGTTTCAAATTCTACATTTTACGTTCTACTTGATTTCTTTCCACAGTTTAGCGAAATTTACAATTTACAGTTCGTAGTTTACAAACAAAAGAGACAGCTGGACTGGCTGAAGAACATGCAAATTCAAATTTTCAACAACTCAACAAATTTTGACACGCTGTTTTCTTTGATGCTCCACCATTCACCATGTACCATGTCTATACGTAATATGTATAATACATCTGACATCGTGTATCGTATAAGACAGGCATGTAACAAGAACACTTTTTGTCTTCTACTTTGAGTTGAGTTGAGCATACAAAATACAAACTACAAAGTGCAAATATACAAGAAGATACATTAAACAGATTCCAAAGTTTTCAAGAGTTTTCATCTTTGTACAGCTGTGCACGGTACATTGAGCATTGAGCATTGAGCAGAATGTAGTGTGCAGTTTTCTCCGTACAAAATATTTAGCTGACGAATAGACGAGTGATGAGTGAGTTGAGAAACGGAAAGTGTTACATCATCTTTAAACTTTGGATAACAAGTAACAAATAGCAGACTTAGCTTCAAAATGTGTGATGTGGAATATGAATGGAAAATGGATAGTTTACTGTCTACAGTCTACTTTTGCCATTTGCCATATGGCGGGTTCAAGTCAATTTTCAATTGTCAGTTGTCAATCGGCTCAAAGCTCAAAGTTATTCTGAAAACAAATCTGTTCGTATTTTTCATGTTAGGTTTTTGTATCAAAAATCCAAAGGTATAGGTAAACGTGATGTGTGTCGTGCAAACTTTTGCTATCCGCTAAAGTCTAAAGTACACAAAAGTAAATTCCAAGACGAAGGAGAAAAAGTGTGGGACATTTTTTATTTTCCTTAGATGTGCTTTTTCTTTGAGTATGCTTTCATCAACCATCAACCATCAACCAAAAAAAACAGCAACGGAAGCCTTTTTGTCCAAAGTTTATCAAAAGGTTTGGAATTTCCTTTGTAGATAGAAGATTGTTATGCTTTATGCTTGAAACATAATAGAAACAGATATGGATATTAAATCTTGTTGGTTCCTATGAAAATGTTTCCTTTTTGAGCCCAAAACATTATGACTTGAGACTTGAGACTTGAGAATTATGAATACACTCAAACAACAATTATTTCACTCATCTAATTATTTCTTTACTTTGAACTTTGAACTTGGAATTTGGAATAGAGGAGTTTTCAAAGTTCTAGTCTAAAAAGGCTGCAAAAAGACGAGTACTCAAAAGTTCTCTAATAGTCATAAAAACTACTCGTATGCATAGTGCATAGTTGAACATATTATGTTTAGAATTTAGAGCTTAGAATTTAGAGTTTATAGTCGGATGAAAATTGCTTGGTCGTTTTTTTATTTTTCATTTTTCAAATTGCATTGGTACTGGTACTGATACTGACACTGTACACTGGCACTCGACACTGAGATAAAGCTCAAGGACACCAGAAACAAAGAAACCAGAAACAAGATACAAGTGGTGCATATTTTGTCATGCTAAATATTTTAATCTTGTTTCTCGTTTTAAATGGCTGAGTCTGGATCCATTACGTTGCAAAAATGCTCCAATTACTTAGACTGCCTCTGTTTTCTGTCAACTGGGAACTGAGAACTGGGAACCACAAAACGGAAATTACATAGAATGATGATGCACATTAAAAAATGCAGATGCACGACTACTGTACTACTGTATGCAAACAATATGTTTCATGTTTCATGTTTCATATTTTTTGTAGGTTTTGCATAGATCGTAAAGTTTCCCGTTCATTTTGGAAACTATGGTACAAAAGCTACACATTTCCAAAAAAAACCACTGACACAAATTGAATTCAAAAAACTTGTAGTATCTTGTATTAAATATATACCCAATACCCACCCTTCAAAATGTTTATAGGTCATAATGCGCTTTACGCGTCATGCTCAATGCTCAATCCGCACTAAAAAAGCTGCACGTACTAAGAACTCCTCTTTGCATTCAGTCCTCGTACGGTAGAAATGTAGAAGTGTAGAAATGTAGACATGGTTTCGGTTTGTGGTAGAGAACGAGAAAGAGAAGGCGTGCAGAAAGTAAAATAAAATAATTAGTAAGCTCTCAGTACGATACAATATACAATGCAAATTACAGCAGTACAAATTACAAACCTATTTTCAGACGACAGTGCATACATAAATTTGCGTAGATTAGCAAGATTTCAGCCTTGTAACAAGTTGTAACTCGCAAGTGTAGTGTAACAGAGGGATTCTCATTATTCATTATTATTCAATATTATTGCGGTACGGGAGCGACTTAAAATCTTAAATCGAAAATCTGGGCTGTATGCTGTATTTCAAATTTCAATACTCTGGCTTGATTTACGAGTCTTTGCATGAGCCAATATCTTTTCACTATTCAAATTAATGTAGGTATTTGGCATTTCTAGATTCGAGTGAAGTGGTTTTCATTGTTTTCTAGTTTGAAGTTTAAAGTTTAAAGGGAAACACCAGTTTCTCCGGAGCTTGTTCGTTGTTCATTATCCTTAAGCCTCGAGTCATGAGCAATACCAAAACCAAAACCAGTTGTATAATTCTTGCTCATATAAACTGTGCTGGTGAATCTGACACAGAATACAGAATTACTAATACAAAATACAAAATACAAAACAGGATAGTAAATTGGGATTCATTTGAATTTTGTGTCAAGATTTCTCAGGGATTCTAAATTCTAAATTGTAATCCACATATTTCAAAAGCAGAATCACATAATCCATGATGTTCAAATGTACATTTTACATTTTACAATGCGGGTTCTGGATTGTGGGTTCTGGATGGATCTAAACTTCAATATTTCATATTCTATTTGCATCTGCCCCAAATCTCACCTCCATGAAATCTTATCAAGAATACATGCATACAGCCAAATCTGTTTCCTTTTGAAGTTTCTAATCTATTCTCCAAGTTTAGTGAGCTCCACACTCCAGACTCCAGACCCAGTTCCCTGTTTTTTAGGGCAACAAACTTACCAAACTTACTAGTCACAGAGATAGATGGAAAATGGAAATATGATTTGAATTATTTACATGAAAAAATGTGCATCATCCTTTTCAAATCTTTTATGCAATTTTCTATCTAGTGAAGACCAAGGAGGGAAGACGATGTTAAAAGACCAAAGAAGAAGAGAAATAAGACTAAAAGGAAAATTCAGAAATTTGGAAGTTTGGAGGTTTGGAGGTTTGGAGACAAATTCTTGGAACTCAGCAAACTGGTCAAAGGAAAAGAGTCTGAAAACCCGAGCAAATAGTGAATTAAAAACTCGGTCTAGGTTTACTCATTTTTTCATCAACTATCAAAGACAAACACAGACAAACCGTCATATTGACAATTCACATGTAGAAAACAGAAATTCTTGAGGAAAGTTCTCAAGAAACTCCGGTCACGGTAAAGACAGAGACAGAGACGAGGCCGAGAGACTGGTATAAAAAACGGGAGAAAAGTGGGAGATGAGAAAAAAATAAGAGCAAGCTCAAAACCCGTCATTGATTCTGAACAGGAAAGTGAAACCGATTTCGATTCCATTTGTACGAAAATGGAATTGAATTGAGTAAACAGTAAACAGGTTTGCAAGCAGTGAGCAAAGGCGGGATTGTATTATGAGTAGTGTATAGTGTGTGATGATGAAAAAATTAGATGGAACTCTGGAACGTTCATACAGAGAGAAAATCCGCATCCACATCCACATCAAAATCAAAGTCAAGTCTTTATCTTTACTCTCAACCACTAACCAAACCAACCAGCAACAACAAAAAAACTGCAAGTTGAAACCAAAGTAAAAGCGGATGAAATGAGAAAAAAGCAGAATAATACATATAAAACATATATAAAAATCCATTTTTCTCCTTTTACCACAGCATAGTTTTCTGTTTTGTACAAATAAACTCAAGTGCACTAACAATCCAAAATCCACGACCCGCAGCCAAAAGCCTCAGCCACAGATACTCACAAACGTACACTCGTATTTATTCTTGCACTCGGATTCCTGTTCGTATTATAACGTCTATCATTTTATCTGCCGTTCAGCTATCTATCTTTATTTGGGCCAATAAATATGACTGAGCTTCCGTTTATTCCTTTGTACGAGTTAGGAAATGGGAAATCATATGGCGTACACATGTATTTTTCTAATATGTACTTTGTAGTCTGTGTATTCATTGCCAATGTGTATGTAAAACATGCTGTCTCAATTCTCAATTCTCAATCTACCATTGAGGATGGAGATTTGAAAAGGTAACCATATCCACTGCGTACTGTGTTCTGTGTATTGTGCACACTGGACATGTAAATACATTGACAGTGTAGAATGTATAATGTAGAGTGTAGAGTGTAGAGAAAGCACATGGATTTACCCAGCTTTCCCCAAGTGTGTATTATTCTTGTGTGTGTACTCAAGTTCTCAACTCAATTCCTGTCCCACTCACTCTTTCAGTCTCTATTTCTGTTTTACTTTCTCTTTCTCTGTCCAAGCTTCAACTATACCAACTAGCAACTTGATTGTCTTATCGCTTCTCCATATCAAAATCTCCCTTCTCGGTCCCATTATCATTCCGTCTGCTATAGTTTTTAGTCCGCTGGTTCATGGCCACACAAAATACAAGCGACAGTAACACTTGAGACTCGAGACTTGAGAATCTAGACACTACACTCGAGACTCTAGACTCTAGAATCTAGAATCGGGGTTTGAGACTGGAAATTTGGAATTCTGTATTTTTAAAGTGTCCTGTGGTAATGGCCGACGTATTTATCTATGCCTTTGTACTTTCTAAAAGACAGCATCAATAGAACACAAAACACAAACAGCACTGTCTACAAGCTCTAATTCGTAAATTACAACTGTCCGATCCGTCGGCTGTAAACAAATACTACAAAGAGGATTCCGGAAACAAGGTGTACAATTTTTGTTCCGTTGAAGAAAAAATTCACAGATTGAAATCATCCTACTATTCAAATTGAACTATACCGCCCATTGTGTAAAAGGAAATGGAAAGGCGTGTTGATCAAGTAGGAAATCACCTACATGTGGAAATGTGGAAATATGAGAGGAAATGATAAAAAAAGTAGCTCGTAACTGGTAACTGGTACAGTACAAAAAAAGCTTTTTGTAGGAGCAGCATTGTAAAAACGTTGAGACTTGAGATGTTCAGTTCAAGCTTTTATCTCAACAAGTATTGATTCTGCATCCTGCATTCTGCATATAAAATATAATACAGACGGAAAGAATGTTTTTTATACGAGGCTTGAAGCTGGAGCTTGAAAAAAGTTGTAGTGATTGAGCTAATGATAAAGTCTTTTACAAATTCTTACTTCTTACTTTTCTACGGGCTAAAAAATGACTATGAATAAAAAAGTTTCAAAAGTATTGAAAATCTTCAAGTGGATAGTGCAAAGGAAATTTTACATTTTATTTATTGATTCAAATAATAATGATCATAATAATAATAATAATAATCTTTTTGTAAAACTTGCTTACAATTAGTTCCTTGGATTTTGGATTTCTTACAATTTATAAGGTTCATTGAAAATGGAAAGAAATTCCGGGTGGATTGTCAACTGTATAAATTGTAATGAGAGTACTTGTAGAAAAACTTTTACAATTAGTAGTTCGTAGTTCGTAGTTCCAAAAGTATGGATGCATAAAATAGTCACTGTCAAAGCAACTGTACTGGGTAAAATTTTATGGTTCTAGGCTCTAGGTTCTAGTGAAAAACATCATATGTGATTACGGAAGTAATAATAATTGGTCATATGAATTGTAAATTGTAATGGTAGGTAGCATGAAAGTGAAAGAAGGAATATCTAGAATTTAGAATCTACATGATGATTAAATGAAAGTATCGATGTACTATACATGGGTTGTAAATAGTGGAGAAAGCGAGAGAAAAATTACATGGAGGAAGAAATATGATAAAGGTATTTATGTATACGTTGTCCATGGTTTACTTTCCGTTTTCCATGTGTGTACAGTGGAGTTTTCACTGCACATGACTTCATGTGTGGACAGAGTAGGAAAAGACAGTAGAGCAACCAATTTTTTTATTATCTTGACATAGACTCATGGTAGATTAGCCCCATTATTTTACGATCCCATGTCAGGATGTAGAGTGTACAGTGCATGTTACACTGTAGATTGTAGTTTGAAGCTTGTAGGCATAGGATACGAATGGAGAACAGAGGACAAAAAATGAACAGACCACAGAACAAGAAGCCACCAGGACAAGAGCAAGAACAAGGACAAGGACAGTGTAAACGAAAGCGACAGCTCACTTGCTCCTTTCTCCATTTCTCTTCCATTCAAAATGAGTTGCTTAGTCCATTTTCTGCCCCGAAAGAATTTATCTTCTCCCCGTCTCACATTTTATATTAAGTGCCAAAAGCTTTCAAGATTATGGCAATAGAATCCACATTCTATCAGGACAGTTGCATTCTACATTCTACATTCGACACTCTACAGCTTACTAGTCATTTTCACACTATCATTTCATAAGACGGCATAAAAACACATAACCCTCACGTTCACAACGATAAATATTAAATACTACCCACAACCCACAACACACAGAAAGAATCTTGAATCTAGAATCTAGGATCTAGAATCTAGAATCTAAATGTTGTGTGTTTCCCATGAACACAAACGGACAAAAGGAAATTGCAAGAAAATTTCCGCTATTTTTCAAATCCATCCATTTTATTCCATCTTTCTCCCTTCCATTTTTCAATTTTCAATTTTCAATTTTCAATGTGGCTACCGTATTTTGCTGGACATTTATAACAAATTTTAAAACTTTTTTCATCCCAGATTATTCAGCACTTTTCATATTCTGCATCCTTTATCCTAAAAAGTGCACACATTGAACTATCTTTACTTATTTAGACTGATTTTCCCTCTTATATCATTGACTTTGATTTGGTGTTGAGTATTGGGCAACGTACGAAATTATAACCACTACCGCAAAAACTTTGTTCAATTAAACATAATCAATAGTAATTGGTAATTGGAATTTATATTTGTACCTCCAAACTCTAGACTTGAAACTTCCATTAAATGAACGGAAGGAAAAAAGTTACATGCATGATTTTACATGTGTCAGTTTCGCTGCAGGCTGTAGAATTTGGAGTTTTCTCATCAAATGAATGGTTTATTTATAGTTTCATGTAGAAATTAGAAAGGGGATAAATAGTAAAGTAAATCATTGAGCAAAGTTACATTTTGTAAACAACAAACAACAAGTTAATGAAATTGAATTATAAATTGAGGTTAAAACTTGTTCCACAAAGGGATACAAAATGGAAATGAAAGGATTTTACAATAATCAAAGCCATCAAAGTCAAACTGGTGGAACAGGATTAGTTTAAAACGCAGATTTCTATCAAAACTTTTGGAATTTTGTACACATGTAGGATGTAAAAACTACGCAACATGTCTTAAAATGTGTAATCTGTGAAATAACGAGGCGACATTTGTGATTTGTGACAGACAGCAGACAGCAGAGAGAAAGTTTAAATCAACATGGGACTCCACCGCACCACGTGCATTGTACATTGTGCATGTTAGATGTTGCATATGAACAAAAACCAAACCAAACCAAACCACACTGCGTTACCCAAAGGAAATAAAAAGTACTTTATTCTTTTGGTTTTGTTCCATCCACCCGGTTCACCGGACTGGACTGGACTGGTCGAAGGGATGTGATTTTTAGGATTGTGGATTCCGGATCCCGGAAAGTTGGGCTCTATTTCCGCACGCCTCTCCATTTACGACTCAAGTTGACCAGAACACCATTCTCACATCTCAAGTCTCAAGTCTCAAGTCTGGAATCTAGAATCTGGAGCTAAAACCAACACCAAAACTGAAACTCGTCCGTGGTTGAGAATATATGTACTTGACACATGTTTTGTGATGTGGTAGTCTGCAGGTGCTATCTGCTCTGCTTTCCCTGTGTCCCAAATATAGTACAATACAATATAAAATATAAAATATAATATATAAATCAGTGTAATCACTGGACTTGTTCTTATAAATTACAACATGTACAATGTACAATGTACAGTGAGCACATCAACAGAGACGAGAGAAGCGAGAAGAGAAAATCGTGTACAGCGGGATATTTCCCCTTTCGGCACTGTGAGGTTTCCACAGTTTTGCACCCGACATGTCATTTCCTGCTCCAAACTGCACAATGTACAATGTTCAAAGTACAAAGGAGCAAAAAGGAGCAGATAACAAAATAAACCAGTCAGCTGCAAGTGATGTTGGAGTTATGTACACAATACACCATACTCCGTACAAAATCCACATGACACACAAGTATGGCGCATATCGCGAGAGGAATCAAACTCGTTTTTCTTCACCTTTCACCAAGAACCAAGAACCAAGAACGCTTTGCACTTTATAGCTGTGGCTTGCAGACGTTGAATCTAGAATCTAGAATCTAGAATCTAGAATCTAGAATCTAGAATCTAGGATGTCGGATCTCTGGTGAGTGGTGAATGGTGAATGTTAGATGGATATCGGTGATGCCAGTTGGCAGTTTTCAGTCTCTAGACTCTAGACTCTAGACTCTAGACGTCGGGCCTGTTACCACCTATTCATTCTCTATGACTCTGTTTTGGAAATGTTAGTGTATTGTGTATCATGAATGAGGAATCATGATGGCGTTACATTTCCAATAAGATTATAGTTCCAATTAAAACTGGATTTAATTGGTAACTTAATCATTCTCTTTTTTGCTCATGAACAATGAAACAAAGTGGAAATTTGTAACACATGCAACATGCACCCTTCTCAATAACATGCAATATGTAAAGTGTAAACTGTACGGCACGGTGACTGGTGACTGGTGAACGTATTTGAATCCTGGATCCACGTCAACTTACTAATTAATTAGCCTGGAAGCTTTTGAATTGAATCAGATCACTTTGTTCACATTGTTCAAAGAACAACTGGAGGTTGTACATTGTACATTGTACATGTTACATATGCTACATGTTACAATCTACATGTTACGTCTGTGTGTGTGTGTGTGTGCTTGTGAGTGTACCTCCAACCTCCAGCTGTCGTTAAAATGAGCCTGGGCGAAAGTCCAAAGTAAATAGATTTTAGCACACACACAACATACAAACACATGCAGAAACATGATGATGATGACTGTGCTTCCATCTCCATACGTTCAATACTTTGCGTATTCCAACCACCTTTTCCCATGTCTCTTTTGTGTACAGTGGATGTAAAACACTTGGATTTTACACCGTAATCATGATCCATGGTTCATGATTCAGGATGATGCACATGTATCATATAACGTTTCTAATTTCTGGGATATCTGGCGTAATAAGTCCGTAATTTCTGATATCAACTCTCCTCTTCTCTCTTCTCTCCTTCATCATTTCCGCGAGGACTGAGGACCTTATAGTTATAGTTGCACGAGAGAGGAGGAAAAAAAATTTACAACCAATTTACTCTTGCCTCTTGATTCTTGATTCTTGGTTTTTACTATTTACTATTTACTATGCAAACACAACTCCACTTTGCACAAATTCCTATTTGTAGTGCTCATCACTTTCATTCTCGATTCTCCATTCTCCATTGACGCCAACAGTTTTCGTAGAACGTTTGTTTTTATTTCATGCGAAACGTCCTATTAAATTGTATAATAGTATAATATACGCGTAGTATAAAATTGACAATGGAGAACGTAGAGTGCCCAGTGTCCAGTGTCTTGTATCTTGTATCTTGTGACAACTTTCCACTTAGGTACATAAAGCATAGAGCAGTCAATGACCAATGACCGATGAAAGTCGCATCATCAAAAGAACAGTTGGTGACCGTCCGGATTCTGTTCCTTCCTTTTCCATCACTCAACACAACTCAACTCAACTCCACTCAATTCAAGGACGGACAAGAAAAATAGCTTTCTTTCCCTCATTTTTGCATATGTTTACCTATGTCACCGGTGTAGTAAATATCTACGTAGTTTTCTTAACAATGGAAAAATTACCACGAACTTGAGTTCGTGATAAGTTCAGTTCTCATTTTCTATCCAATTCATTTTTTTAATAAAAATTAGTAATAGTAATTAATTATTATTATTATTATTATTATTGCGATTCCTAGAGTTTAAATTCAGGGTTCATTCTAAATGCTTGCGAAACAGGATTAGAAATTACTTACGTGAATTGTACATTGTAAATTGTACAAACACTAAAGTTTCTACGTAAATTTATATTTCCAAAGAAAAATGTAAACAAACGCAAATTCAAACACAAATACAAATTTGGATTCATATATTTATTACAGAGGAGAAAAACTGCTGTTGACTGTTGACGTTGACCTTTTAACGTTGCAAGTTGAACCCCAGCAATTGGAAAAGCAATCACATAAATGATTGTAACTTGTAGCTTCAATTTCACAATCATCATTATCATGTCGTGTAATGTAAAATTAAATTGTTGTCTTCCGAATTGAACTAAAAGGCAGAGTAGTTGCTGTGTTGTTGTTGTTGTTGTTGTTGTTGCACATCCAATATTTATACTAGTGCAAAAAGACACGAAGAGAGGCACGCCGAACCATCAAAATAAACAAGTACACACGACTAGCAACTATTAACGATCAACGATTAACGCCGTTGGCATCAATTTGGAATTCAAATTACAAATTACAAATTACCTATTTGACTCGACTTGACTCTTGACTCCCATTTGCTCCCGATTTCTACTCTCGTTATTACTATAATCATCCACAATCCACATTCACATCTATATCCACAGTCCACAGTCCAGTAGGCAGTAGGGAGTTACAACGACCGAAAAATTGGCAACATGTACAATGTACACTGTACACTGTACATAATGTAGCCAGTTTCCATTTTCTACCCGATATCAAATTTATTTACAAAGTATTTTTACCAGCAGCTAGATAAATCTGTATTTAATTTCAAGTAGTGAAACATGGTGAAATCTCGTGTGTACTTTTTACACTGTACAGTGTACACAAATGTCAAGTGTATGCAAGACCAAGACAATGAAATGCGAAATGCGAAATGTAAACATGAGTTGAAACAAGTAAAAAAGTAAATATAATTTTGTTATCTATCTCTAGATTCTACGTTCTAGGTCTAGGGTTTGGACTGATAGATATCTACAATCTACACTCTACACTTTGCTTTTGTGTTTAGAACGTGGAATTTAGAATTTAGAGTATCCTGCCGGAAAAAAACAAGGAGCAAGGGAGAAAATAGAATAGAAAACAGATCGTCTACAGTCTACAGTCTACAGTCTACAGCATCGAGTCTACAGTTTACATTACTTTTTCTATCTACTTGTTTACAGTTTACAGATAAATATAATGATATGTTTGCCTATCTTTCTATTGGCACTTATCTGGGATAAAATGGGAATGGAAATGGAAATGGCCTGGAATATAAATAGTGAAATAGTGAATGTACACTGCATTTTGAATGGTGTATTTTCTGCTGCTTTCTCTCTCTTCTCTGTACAAAATGTTAGCATTAAAAATGATGATGGCTCTGCTGCTGGCTGTCGTTCATGATGTTTTTGTTGTCCGTGATGGTGATGATGATGACGATGGTGTTGATGATGTGTTGAAAAACTCTACAATCTACAATCTACTGTAGTTGTGTAATAATTTTTTTGTTCTTTTTACTCTCTCTCTCTCTCTTTCTATGTTCTTTATACAAACTGCCTTTTGCCTCTAGGTTTTACTTTCAACGGCTGCTCTTCCATTTTTCTTTCTTTCTTGTTCTCTGTCTGTCTGTCTCTGTGTCTGTGTGTGCTAGTGTAAACATTTGAAAAGAAAATGGCCATCTATTCATCTTACTTTAGTATAGTTGAACACTCTCTCAGTTTCCAACAGCCAACAACCAGGATTCACAGTTCACAGGGAAAATGGAGTGGAGGAAAGTTCCTTGGATTTATTACTGTACAGTATTAAACTGTAAAGCATCTTTACGCTACTTTCTACTTTCTACATTTTACACAGCACCCAACATCATCACCATGGAAATCAAAGGCATCTCTTGTACTTGTACTTGTTCAGACACGGGAGCAGTGCGAATTAATAAAAGATGATTCATTACTCATTATTATTGTTAATAAAGAATTACCGTTCCACAGTATTTTGGCACTACCGATTACAGATCCGATATTGGCACTGCTCGTGTGATCATTTTACAAGTTACTCCTGATTCCTAGTCTCAGTATCTTCGTTTCTAGACCCAATAACCTTTATTTATTGTTTACTAACAAGTTTCAGCCTGGAATCACAAATCATGAATCACAATGATGATAATTATAATTAGAGATATTATAGTTGGAGTTTGCCCATTTCCTTTCAACCAGTTTACCATAAAGAGAAAATCACCGTCTGTTTGGCTCAACTATTTATGATGAATGATGACGCATTAGTGCATATTTGTTTGGAAAAAATTAAATGTCCACACTGCATATTTCTTGACATATTTAATTAGATTCGAAACTCAAGGCTCAAGACTCAAGGCTCAAAACTTACGGAGAATTGTAGGAAATTCTCCTGAGATTTTTTCTAAGATTTCCTAATTACAGCATCTCATTGGGTGTGCATCATAATGAGTTTTTTTCCTAAAGAGTGTCACGTGTTTCAAGGTTTCAAGTTCCAGGACAAACAAAGTTCCGTCCTCTCCTTGTTTATGCAACTGGTTTATTGTGAACTGTGTTGACATTTGACTGTTTTGTGAATAGGTGAATAATGAACAACTGCGCATTATTTTTTGTAATTTGAAACTGCACCTATTTTGACTACCAGTGCTCAATGTTCCAGCATGTTTGTTATTTGTTTGATTGTGAATTGTCAAGGATTGACAACGTCTTTGGATTTTCATTGCCAATTTTGACTGGCAAATGATTACAACAAATTTTGAACGGATTGGATTTGTTTTACTCAGTTTCTTATGAAATTGTGTGCATTTAATGAGTTTTAGTCAGAGATGTATGAGGAATTGAGTTTTTATCTTGTAAAGTTGAAGAAAGTTTTCCTCTCTTTTGTTTAGTACAAACGATTTGTTTTTGCTGTTTACTTTGACTTTTCTATTGTTTCTACGTTCTGCAGTCAACAGCAGTGCTCTCAACATCTGCAACCTGTACCTAGAATCTAGAATCTATAATCTAGAATCTGTTTAGAATGTAGAATGTAGAGGAAATTGAGATGATAAAAACCAGAAAACAGAGACCACATCCAGAGTACTTTTTTACGTACACTTTGCACATTTACCATTTCCCATTTACTCTGTTGATTTCATTTCCTTGTATAGAATCAAGAATCAAGAATCTAGAATCAAGAATCAAGAATCTCGACTTTTTCTATCTCTCAGATTTGAGGAGCAGTCAAAGTCAAAGTCGATGTCGGAACTCCAGCTGTTTTGAGTAGGAATTCGTTTTAGTCTCTCATCCGTACTTTTCCAGAATAACCAGAGTATTTACAATTTACACGGTCCATTTCATTTGTACAACGACGTAGAAAGCAGAAAGTAGAAAAATCAAATGGCAAGGAATGGAGAAAAGTACCACAATTTGGATAGCGAGTTTGGAGCATGTTTCTACTTTCTAGATTCTACGTGTTTGACATGGTCCTCGTTCATTGTTCCACTTCCTCCCATCATCAACATCCGCACCGAATCAGCACCAGAATCAGAATCAACATGAACATGAACATGATCTCTGAGTAGAGGAAACTCGGAAGGATCCGAGGGGTTGATGGCGCATTGATTACTTTTAGAGCTGTTATCAACGGAATCAGGAGAAGAGCTTTTCTCACTTGTCGCTCACAAAACATATTTACATTGCACGTATATTTGGTACATTTCCAGTTTCCAAGCGGATGTACGTAGTATGCAGAATGCAGATATATTTGTGTACACTGTACAAATGTAAATACGGATGACGGAGCTTTTGTTTTTCCACTAATGTGCTTAATTCCTTTTAGCTCGCTGACTTGATTTGATTGGATTGGATTGGAGTTGATTTGTAATTTCATGTGATAGTCATCACAGTTTCCCAATGTGCAGTCAGTTACATGTTTATTTATACTTTATACTTTATACGCTTTTATAGTATCCCGCATCTCGCATGGTGCAAAATGAGAAACGTGAAATGCATACTACTTATTTATAGTTTATAGTTATGAGATATAATTGCATTACAACTGGTACATGCTAAAGAATGGAGTTGGAGTTGGTCTCTCAATGTCAAAATATTATGACTGTAGTAAAACCGGTATGCCTATAGTGAATAATGAACTCTGACTGTGACGGTGACTATTGTAGTAGCAAATAGGCGTAATGGATTATGAATAATGAATAATGGTGTTAGCAAGATCTGCCTATTTTTGTGACAGCTCCTAATTCCTAATTCCTCATTTCTAATTTCTAGTTCATGTTTGTTCCCGTGCATTTGTATTTTGCTATGTTCATGCATTTTAATATACAACATGTATATATTGTATAATATTTCCTCCATGTCAAAAAGTAAATATGTCGCGGTACTGGTTAATGAACGGAGAACCAAGGCCAAAGCGGGGCTGTGTTGTGTTGTTGGGAAAGTTGGGACGAGGAAATTCCACTGAGGAAAATTAACACGATCACGTGATTTACCATTTACCATTTACACAAAAAGAGACACATGTCAAATGTTCAAATGTCAACTGGAAAAATGAGAGAATGGGGAAATGGAAGGCGAGATCAATAGATCAAGGTCACGATCACTCTTTTCAACCATAATGACTTTACTTTCCTTCTGATTATACTCACTTTTATCCCGTTTCCATCAACCATCAACATTTTGTATTTCCTGCCGACTGTCATTGTCACAGTTACGGCTGCAAATTAGAGAATACAGAATACAGAGTTGTTTGGAATTTGGAATTTGGCATTCGGAATTCAGAATATGCAGTCCTATGATTTTTCTATTATATGTTTTCATGGAGCTATGATTTTTGATTGCTAAACCTTGTTCATTGTTCATTGTTCACGGTGCTCACCACATTATAACAACATTTGGAGACGCGTATGACTCATGAACACTAAAACAGTAAAAATCAGAAGAGCCACAGAGAAAGATAGAAAGAACGAAAAGTGGAGTTGACTATTTTTAGAGCAGTTCGATTTACCCATAATCAAGATGCAACCGGCTGTTTATTATGTATTGTGTATTGTATTTTGTGGGAACGGAGTATTGACTTTTGTAAATTGAGAGCGGTCTACAGAATACGGAATAAACTCCCTGGTACCAAAATAATATTACGTAATAGTTAGAGGTTAGACTGGCCTCTCTCTGCTTTTGCATCATGTATCATAAGCAAATGCACAACAATCAGGAATCAGGAGTGTAACTAAATTTACTGTACAACGCACATAGATTTTCTCCAAACGCCAGAAGCAAAACACACGATAGCCCTACAAAATGAGTCTAGCATCTAGTTTCGAGATTTAAGGAGGTTTTTAAGTCGTAGATGGAAGCTGTGGTATTTATAAGGAGAGAGAGAATTACACTTCCCCAAATAGACAAATTGTACACTGTACACTGTAGACTGCAGGCTGAGAATTGAGTTCGTCTGCATATTCTGGATTCCAAATGGGTGTCTCTCAATTTCTGTGCTGAATATTGTATTTTCGCAAAGTGCTCTCTATTGTCTTCATCTTCTCTGTTATTCCTCAAGTTTATGCCTGTCCATCCAACTGTCTATCTGTTTGTCTGTCTATGTCTGTAGTGGTTGTGCTTCAAATTTCGAATGCAAATGAAGATGGAAACAAGACGGCAAGTCTAAACAGGAAATGTAGACTGGCCGAAATTGGGATGAGTGAATCGTAAATCAAAACTAACATATTTCCATGATTTGCATATCTGGCGTTGAGTTGTTCACCCATGATGTTTATTTTAGCTCAAAACTCGAGACTCAAGATTCAAGACATCCGACATCCTATCACACAGAATGTTTTAGTGTTGGCCAATTCAGCCTACAGAACGGAACAAGAAGAAGAGGAACGAGAAGGAAGAGAGAGAAAAATCATGTGTATATATGTGAAAATATGTGAAACGCTTCAAGTAATTTCTCTTCATTTCCACCACAAGATTGTTAGTTCCGGAATTCACACTCCAAACTCGTGTACAATGTACAAAGTCATTCAACTTGAGTTTGAGGACAAATGATGATAAGTGTTCTGGATTTATATGATAAATTGCCGGGGAAAGATTTGTGATTGTGATGAGAATCGACGCTCCCATGTCCCATGTCTCATGCCGGCAAAAGCAAAAAAATGAGATGAAGGCAATTTTCATTTTCTCTCGCCCTCCCTCCCAAAAACTGGAAATTCAAGCGGATTAGAAAATGCTTTTGGTTTCTTGTCAAGCTGCATGGAGTATGGAGCATTGAGTAAGGATGTTTTGTTATTTTATAAAGAGTACAAGAGATACTGGTCTTTTGTGTACCAATTTTAGCTACGTATTCGTCTTCTCAGAAAACTCGCTCCTTTGTACAGAATTTTAAAGAAATTATATTATGACTATGAGTGAAAAATAAGGCAATTTTACTCGACAACAGACATGAGACAACAAATGACATTCTACATTCAATTTTTGCATTCAATTTTTATAGGATTTACAAAATATTCTAGAAACATGCTGATGAAAACCCAGTGAGCGTCTTACTGTCTCCACTCTGACTCAGTTTGCACAGTAGACTGTAGACTTTTAAAAATACGTTAGCAATCCTTTAGAACCAATTTTATTGCATATTTTGCGCTGAATTGCATCAAAATTGTATGACAACATTTCATGCAACCTTCAATTTGCAATGTCCTTTTGTATTGTATTATATTGCTCTCCATTGAAATTGGACAATGGGTAAACATTTCAGTTTCTTTGCACTTCTTCCCATCTTTTATGTACAATGTACAATGTACAATGGGCAAGTTGTGTTTGAACATGGAATGCACATTGTCCACACTCTGAAACTCTGAAACTCTACTGGACAAAAGAAAAAGACTGGATTAGCATAATTCAGCCTGTCCAAAGTGAATCGAAACATGGATCATGCTCAAAGAAGTCTGTGTGAATGATGAGTGATGAGCATAAAGTATCAAGTGTCAAGTGTCAACTGTTTATGTGACCAGGTTCAGGAGGTTAAGAAAACGGTGATTATCGATTATTGAATATTGATTTTCCAGCCAATTTCTCCGTCCTTTTCCCTGACTTGTATGTTGTATATTTTATATTTTATAGACACCAAACGAGACTTTTTAGGAATTTTGCAGGAATTTCAAGTGAAAAAAACTATGGAGAAAGTAGAAAGCCAACTTTATGTTTCATCATAAAAGTCATAATATCAGTATCAGTAGAGTCAGTAATTAAACTCTTAATTTCTTAATTATAATAATAATTTGATCCATTTTAAATACTCCACCAATTAAATCCCGCTCTTAACACTTACAAGTATACTTGTTTATTATAATATTTTAGAAATAGAAATGAGCGCCCAATTATTTTTTGTACAGAGTTTAATGAAATTTCTATGTAATGAATTTTCCGAGAAATGCTCAATTTTCAATTTTCAATCCTGCATCGAGTATCGAGTATGGAAAATGGAGAATGGAGAATGGACCACACATGTGGCAAAGTTAGTTTCAATATTTACATGGTCTAGGTTAATTTCAGATCGGATAAATTCCAAATTACATGTTATGAATAAATTTGTTAAAGTTTGGTTTCCAGTTCCCGTTAATCCAGAATCCATAATCCAGAATTTAGAATTTAGAGGCTGTGTGCTAAATGCCGACCAAGTATGTACGTGGCTGCAATCTGTATTTTGTATGTGGTGTAGTGTGATATGGAACGGAAGAGGATAATGCTGGTGTGTAAAATTGAGACGTGGTCTAGATTCTAGATTTTAGATTCTAGATTCGAGTTTGGAAATTGGAGAATTGGAGAGTCTAGATAAATTGTAAAGTGGATTGGATGATGCAATAAAATAATAATCGCTTTGAGCTACACCGCACACGTATTTGACTAATGATTATTATCCTAAGAGGTCTCCATTCCCAACTTTTCGCGGAAGGAAAACGAATCCATGTCATCATCCAACTACAGTACAAACACAAATACAAATACGCGGCTTACTCGCAGATTACAACTCGGATTTATACAATATATTATGCACATTCTCCTCCACCGTTGTACTACTCTTCTTTCTTTCTTCAAGGCACTTGGCACTTGGCACCAGGCAATCCACAATCCACAGTCTACAATTGGCTGCAGGTTCTGCTGGATGTTCTTCGTATTTAAATAATAAACGTATTTAAATGGTACAGAAAATATAATATGGTGACAGCCCTCAACTTTGTACAATTCAACTTTTCCAATTTACAAATTGGCGAATATGCAAAGCAGCTTAGAGTTCATTCCTCCAAATTATCACTATTCTTAGAACTTTGAAATGATGAATATAAAATATCAAATATACAATACAAATGATTTTTTGTACAATTTACATGAAATATCTGATCCATCACACTCTTCCAAGAACTGAAATCTGACAGGAGAAATGCTGAATAGATTTTAAATTATAACGTATATAAAATATCAATGTAGAATGTAGAGTGTACATTGTACATTTATTTTATTGTACAGGGTGAAAGGAACACAATATCCACTTTCTCCCGCTCTTTCCCCCATCGCCGCTTTCTTCCAGAAGAAAGGAAAGAAGGAGAAAGTACAAAATCTCATTCAATTCAATTCGGAATTTGAAGGGGTAATCCATCCGAATCCACGTATACACAATACAGCACACATCTTGAGATTTGAGATCCTTCCTCCTCACTAATAAATTGAGTGGCCGTGTATAGAGTGTAGAGTGTATGGTGTATGGTGCATGGAGGCTGGACTTGAGCTGTCGTGTGTGAATTTCTTTCAACAAGATCAGTGACTGATTCTGTTGATTCATTTTTACTCACGAACATGGAACTGCTATTCACTATCAATTCCAAATTCCAAATTCCAAATTCCAAATTCTATACTCACATTGTCAAAATTGGATTTCCCATTTTACTCCTCTGGTGAACCTTGAACGTGTATTGAGTATTGAGTTTTAAGCATTGAGCATTGAGCATTGAGGACTCATGTATCTTTTGGCGTTGGCGTTGGCTTTGGCGTTAGATATTTTCCTCACACAAAACTAGTTGAAGATTATAGATCCACGGAGAACGGAGAACGGAGAATTGAGAAGCAGTGTAAATTATAGATAGATAAAATCTTCCTCACAAATTTTCAAATATTTCTCCATTCTATCACAACGAAAAGTTGGAGTGAGCCTAATTTTTTCCATCCTCGTCCTCGTCTTTGTTTCCAGTATTCAGAATTCAGACCCCTGAATTTCACACATTGAAAAGGGAAAATACGCGTTCCAATTTCTGTTTGTACTTTGTACACATGAAATTCGGATTTTTGAGTAGAAGATGAAAAAATAGATTATAGATATGGTGCGTGATTTTCTTGAGATTCAGAATCAGATTCAAATTTGGATTTAATTTTGGATTTGGATTTCAAATCTACATGTTCACACTCTACGGAATTACAAGTGAGTTGTGGATGGACGAGCATAACAAATAATGAAGAACGAATGAACATGTAGAACCAAAGTAGAAAAAAAGAGATGAGATTTGCGAGGGAACAGAAACTTTTTCAGATTTTTCAGTATTCCGATTCCAGCTCCCGGGATGTTCAATGTTCAGCTAACCTATCACATTCTGCCATTGGCAAGGATTTTTTAAAAAGATCTGTTGTAACAGATTTCTTTCCCTCACTTTCTCTTTTTAAGTAAAAACTCAAATATATTAAACCTTCAAACACAGTGAGTTTCAATTCAGGGATTTAAAAAATCCACAAATCAATGTGTCTCATGAAAAATGTGACAGGTTAGCTGGACAAGGGAAAGATTTGGAGAAACCTTCTTTTCCCTTCCACAAATGCAAATCAATGAGCTTGTGTGTAGTGTGTACATTTTCCACCAAGGGATTCTATTTAGATTCTAAATTAATAATATATAGGACATTAGTGGAATAAAACATACGGTACATGATTTATTCAACAGTGGGATTCGGAATTCCAAGGAGCAGTTGGCTAGATTGCTTGGATTGGGACTGGTCTGGATTTATGCAGACATTTCCCATTGTTTTAAATTAGCAGTTGGGTTGTGTGTTGTGTGATAAAAGGGAGTGGATATTTTGTCAAGTTCATTTCTTATGTCACAGGACTCTACAGTCTACAGTGTAAATTGTAGTGTACAAACTTTTCACGGCACATAATACTCCACTAACTAATTCACTCGTTTGGGAAGTCAAGGCAATTGAATTATAACAACTTTACAGTTGAAAACTTGAGCCTCTAGTCTCCAGTCTCGAGTCTCGAGTCTCGAGAATTGGGATAACAAGTCCGTCGATTGGAGCTTGAGATGGAGTTAAATTTGGTGTTGGCGTTATTGTTCAAGGGAAAACTGTAGAAGAACATGTTGACTCTGGCTTCATATACTATAGTAAAAGCATGAATTTGAAATGAAATGTACAGACTCCAGCTTCCGAATCCCAAAATTGTTCGTGTAATGATCAGTCCAAAATCTAGAATCTAGAATCTAGAATCTAATGTATTGTGCCTCGTGTCTCAAGTAAAAGCGGCAAATTAAGTTAACAATTTGCTCATTTCAAAGAGCAAAACATTGGACATTGAAGACTGAAGACTGCAGAATGCGAATAGAAATTTTCCAAGCGTCAAACGTCAAGAGGAAAAATATAATTTGAATAACATTTTCTGTTTTGTGTTTTGTGTTTTGTGCTTTGTGCTTGTAGATATTTAAAATGTAGAGGGAGGCATAAAAACAACATGAACATGATGGGACATGTAACTTGTTGGTATGAATAATGAATAATATCCGTCGAATTTGGAATCAAGTCATAAAATATTTACAGCTTTCACAAGAATTATTTGCATTGAGCACAGAGCACAGAGCATTGGATTTTGAGTTAATGTGATGCGTGTGTGCTGTGTGGTGTGTGGTGTGTGTGTAGCCAAAACTCCAAGAGTCGAGTGTGTTAATATCTGTGGGAGTAGATGTTATACAACGTACGATGTATAATATTATGCATTGGCTATTGGATGCAGCACAAGTTGTTGAACTACGCCT
This sequence comes from Sminthurinus aureus, assembly GCA_034698265.1. Taxonomy (NCBI): domain Eukaryota; kingdom Metazoa; phylum Arthropoda; class Collembola; order Symphypleona; family Katiannidae; genus Sminthurinus; species Sminthurinus aureus. The sequence goes on along the minus strand of JAQGBH010001056.1, from coordinate 14,727 downwards.
CCGTTCTCCACCAGTTTGCCACATGTAATTTTATAAAAGACCAACTGCTACAACTCCATGTACAATGTACAATGCAGAGTGTAGAGTGTATGACTCTGTGGAGAAAGTAAACAAGACGGAAAATGTTCAAGTTCCAACAACAGCATCCTGTTGATAATTTACGATCCCAAATCTATTCAGTGTATTGAGTGTGCATGTTTTGTATGTATTTTCCGCTAGAGAGAGAACAACGACGTAGGATGTAGGATGTATGAGCCTTGAGCCTTGAGCCTTGAGCCTTGAGCCTTGAGCCTTGAGCCTTGAGCCATGAGTCGTGTATGAATTGCAGATAAATGGGAATTGGACCTACAACTTTTTTCTCCTTCAAACTGTACACTGTACAACAACAACTCAACTTATCTTTTTCTGCTCAAAATCATGTAGATATGATAGAAATTTACATGCAGTTGGGTGAATATGGGAGAAGAGAGAAGGATTGAGCATGAAGAGAAAGTCCTGTATTTCGTATGCACAAGTGTTATTCTGCAGCGTACGGTGTAAATATAGAATGTTGTGGAGACAGGAGTGAAGACACTGAGGAAAAGTTGCCAAAAACGACAGTTGTAAGTTTCAACAAACTACAAACAACAAATAACAAGCTGACTTTCAACTTTCAACTGCACTTTAAAAATCCCGAAAAATCCAACCAGTAAATAGTAAACAGAAAATAGTCAATAGGACCAAAATCCAAAATCCTAAATCCAAACTTTATACTTGATACTTGATAAAAACTAGAAACTGGATGCAAATTTTGTGCATGTAAAATATTTGGACAAATTGCACACATGCTCACGACTTACAATTGACTCGTTACTGTAGAGTTGTGAGTTGTGAGTCGTGAGTCGTTAGTCCGTAGTCCGTACAGCTTCAAAATTTACAACTGACAATCTTGCAAAAGTTATCTGTCATGATTCATTATATGCAGCAAAAAGGATGAAAAAATCCCTTCTCCAGTCGACTGGATGGCGATTGAGTGGTCAAACATTGGAAATTTCCAACGCCAACGGAAACGTCTTCAACTCACAAACTTTATCAGAAATAATTGGACGACTTGTGTAAAAGTGAATATGTAAAATGTAATGTGTGGACAAACCTCAAGCCTCAAAATCTCAAATCTCAAGACTCGAGACTCAAAACTCGAGACTCGAGGGTCAATTTGCACGCAGAAAAGAAAGTTGAGTCCGCCACTCAACACTCAACTTATTACTTGTGCATGAAAACTCGGACTCAAAATCGGAACTCGAAATCTCGTTAATTATTATTCTACAAAATTTGTGGAATCGAGGATTTTTACATGTACATTTCAAATTTCAAACTCTAGAATCTAGAGTCCAGACTTTTGAGCAAGTAAAGTAGAAAAACTTTAAAAAGTTTATTTCCATCAGTACAAAAATTGCAGAGATCGGTGTGTTGTCATTGGTTCTTGCGCTTAAAATCTACACTCTACAATCTACATGTCACTGTTCGTTGTCAAACAAGAAAGAGGATGATTTTCTTGAAATTTCTCAATTAAAGAGGAAACAATGAGATCCGAACTGAAAACTGAGCGGAACTTGATCCTTACTCCAAAACGTTTTGTCCACAGATAAACTGAGTAAAGAGAACATCAAACCAAAGACAAAGGCAAAGACAACAGCAACGTCAAACCTAATTCCACCGCCAAACACAAAACTAAACTAAAGTAAAACACAAAAGTTTATACAGACCTTTGTACGCATATTGAAATCTGGAACTTTGGCTTTAGCCTTTTCCTTCCGTTCAGAATTCGGCTCAGAGCTGAGATGAAGCACAGTGGAGTAGAATGCAGAATTTAGAATTTAGTCTTGGGGAATAATGTGCCGACACATGGAGCAAGGATCTGGAATCTGGAATCTAGAATCTAGAATATCGAATATCGAATGTAGATGTTCAATTATGGATGAATTTCATGGTTTATTCTTCATTCCTCTTGTGTTCACATTTTTCAAGTGTCAAAAGTGGTGTGTGGTGTGAGAGCATCAACTAAATAATTGAGCAGTTTCCAACTACATATTCCAGACTCCAGACTCCAGATTCCACTTTGTATATCAAGTGTTGAGAAAAATGAAAAATTGATGGAGGGAAAATTTTTCAGTGTCCAAACTGTCAGCGTCAAAGTTGATGAAACATATTTCACGCAAGATATATGAATATTCAAGGCCAAATCCAATCCAATACCTACAGCCTACAATAAAAATCATATCATATCACATCAAATCCCCACGTGTCATGATTTTCGCGTCGTAAAAAATGCAGATATTTAAACAAAATTCAGCATCATATTCTTTCCCAGAAGATAAAGTGTAGAGTGTAGAGTGTAAAAACAAGCTGTTTGAAATTTATTTGAAAAAACTAACTCACTCCACCACGGATCCCACACTGTACATTTGAAACTGTAGTTTCTGGTTTTTAGTTCCCGTTTAAAAACGAATAAGAGTACATTTTTTTACAGATATTTTTTACATTTTGTCTATTTTATTGTAAATTGTAATAGCCATTTCACACGAAACACTAAACACAACATTCAACACTTCAAACCCTCGAGAAGTGAAAAATGACGGAGATACACGAGAAACTAGAAAGTGGAAAGAGAAGAAAATAAGAAGATGAATAATTCCAACATTTTGCAGGTGGGAAATGAGAAAAGAGGTGTCAAAGAAGCAAGAGATGTATCAATTACCAATGTGTCATGCGACATACATTCTACATTCTACATTCTACATCATCACAAACAAATGCAAACACCGATGATTATTTTATGGTGATTGAGAACAAACAGCAACACTGGAAATATCCTATTTTTGCATAATATATGCGATACATGTGTTTCATTATTAGTTATTAGTTATTACATCACCTTTTCTCCAGGTTTCACAATTCACAATGACTGGATTTTGAATGACAATGACTCATAGTTCATAATTCATCATGTAGATGAAAATTAGATGTTTACTTAATCATAACATGCATCACAGAAGCTCATTCACGATGCATGCCGTGTTTCTGACTTCGCCAAACTGTACAACGTACATTGTACAATTTAGAGTGAACAATCTTCGTACTTCAATCTTCGTACTGGAAACTAGATACTGAATGTGGAATGTCGATTTAATTTCAGACCACTCCAGGAAAACTGATGACCAACCAATGTAAATTTGATTTTAATTAAGGAAATTTTGCGAATGTCATGAATTTTATCAATTCATTTTTTAAGGAGTGTGTCTTGTAAATTTTAGATTTTAGCAACAAAAATTTTATACTCGAGTCTCAAGTCTCAAGCAATAATTGTACAAAAACTAACATGTAACATGTTTGAGATGTCGTTGGAGGGGACGAGAAAGATGACGAGGCGATTGAAATTAAGCTAATGACCCATGTCTCTATATTTTTTAATTTGAGACTTGATGTAACAAATTGGATGCTCAGCTCATTTCAGCTCAGCTCAGCTTAGTGCTCATCAGTTATTACGCTCATTACAGCACACATTCTTTGATCTTTATATAAACGTCCTCAGTCCTCAGCTCTCAAATAATCTCTCGTCAAAGAAACTTGCAAGTTTCAAATAAATGGTAAATGGTAAAACAAACATTTCATAAATGAAGATCCTTAATGAAAGTGTCCTTTGTATCATTTTCATTAGTAGAGGATTTATCCATGTACCATGTACAATGTACAGCGTACAGCGTACAGCTTGTACATGAATAGTTCCAAGAATCTCAGTTCTTTGTTCTTTTTCTGACTTTTAGCGTCTCCTTTTCCTTTTCCCTTTCCCTTGTACAGCATAAATACTGACTAAAAATAGTGTCCTTTATTCCAAATCCCAAATTGTTATTTTAGTGGTTCATCTTACATTGTCTATTGTCCATTGTCCATTGTCCATAATTGTCACCATCAGCATCCTGAAATGGGCCAATCCAATCTCCAATCTCCATCACGTTCACATATTTATTTTATCCGCATGCCAAAGTATGAAAACAATAACGACGTTCATTATTTTCAGACAGTTTGAGTCAATCTCAACAGATTTATGAAAATACAAAATACAAATTCAAATCCTTTACTGCTAATCTGCATTCCACAATAATCCCTACAAAATGCAAAATGCACAAGCAACTGCCCAGCTTTGAATTTTCCGCCAAACTCTAAATGATGATAGTTGTTGATGGTAGTTGTTTCTATAGCGACGATGATGGTACGTAAAAGTGCATACTTTTCCATCATCTTGACTCTAAGTAAAAAAAGTAAGGGGACTGAACTCGATTCCACTAGATTCTAGATTCTAGACTTACAAAGAGATGTACAATGTACAGGTTAGACAACACAATAGTACTAAAAAGAATTGCCGGGGATTTGAGTGGGAATTGTGGATTTGTTTGGATTTCGGATAGTATTACCAAAAACCACAAACCACAAGACACAAGACACAAGACTCAAGCCAAGCACAGAAATACACACTAAACAAACACAAAGTAATATGATATCATCGCCCGTAGAGAAAATAAATAAAAACTAAAAGCTAAAACCGTCCTAATCCAAATTTCAATCTCCGACTCGATCCGCACTGATGCAATGCAAGTTTGAAGAGACAATAATTGAGCGGGATTTACATAAGCTCCACGTAAATTTAGCAATCCCTTCCACATTCCAGATTCCAGATCTCAGTGTCAGACATTACACAACCATGCTGAAACGGGACTATGTGTAATGTATATAAACATAGTCTATGGAAATTAGAAATTCAGGTAAAAGGTAGAAATGACACAAGTGGGGACATTGACACTGATTCCTGATTCCTGATTCTATAATTAATGATGTAGCGGATCAAAGTTCAAAATTCTGCATAATATTTGTACTTGGGCATTGTGCATGGTTAATTTCCCATTTCCAATTTCCGACTGTTTGCTCTTTGTCCAACTTCTTATACAACGTTCATTGTCAATGCTGTGAAAAATAACTAGTTTTTTTGTTGTCAGTTTTCAGTTGTCAACATTTGAGTTGAGGTAAAATTAATGTCATTTTAATCCAAATTTATTTACAGTAGTATGCTCAATGCTCATCTGAAACTCTATTCCCAGTGATCGTAGGAAATTTACGTTGCTGCACAGAAAACATTCAAAGAAGGATTTTCTCGTACATGTTAACTTTTATCGGGTAGCAGCAAAGCTGGAGTTAAAATTTGAGGGAATATATAGTATTGAGCATAAGAGACGTCGAGAGACAGCGTAATGGGAAATTGGAAAGAATGGAAAATAAAGTAGAAAAGGCTTGCCTTAGCTTTGGTTGGCATGTTCTATTGTTATAAATTCTAGTTAGTAGAAAGCAGAAAGTGGAAAGCTGGTGTAATTATATGTATCTGAAAGCTGAAACTGATATGTGTACAAAACATTTGTTGTAGAATGTAGAATGTAGAATGTAGAATGTAGAAGATGGTGCTAAATAATACCCCCATTCTTGTACAGTGTAGAGCATAAAGTGTAGGGTAATAGTAAGTGTAGAGTCACTTTAGACTTTCTCCGCTTGTTCTGTATTCTGTATTCTGTATTCTGGAATAAAATCAATGATAAAAGAATAGGTTCAATTAAAAGACGTTCTTTCTCTCGCTAAAACTCTTTTGGTCACAAAAGACCTGAGACGATGACGGAATAATAAACAAAAGATTATGTAAGTATAGGCATAGGGAAAGCATCGTGTATGGTGTATTGTGGAGAACAGTAAAGAGTAAAGTACATGATTATGCCTAGCTGCCACAAGTGTTTAATTCTCCAACTTGCTAACTTTCTCTAATACAATACAATATCCAATACAGGCTTAAAGGATTATTACAAGTTTTAAGCTACCCCCACAACACATCACAATCACCTCCTACTTTCTCCCTTTCTCTTCCCCGATCTCTTTCAAATCTCTGAATAGGTATAATTTAGAATTTAGATGCCACAAGTCACAAGGCGCACATGCGCAACTAACTCATTTAAATTTTATCCGCTAGATGGTGCGAACAATTCGTTTAAATTTTTTCCGCTAGATGGTGCCACTAACTCGTTTAAATTTTATCCGCTAGATAGCGCCACTAACTAGTTCAATGGTTGACGCCAAGAGCACTCAAATTTTACACAGCCAGATACGACGCCAACAGTACTGAGCTTCACTTCCTATAAAAATGGAGTAAAACATGGACGTTATGCGGTGTCTCAACAAAATTGAAGAATATGATACTCTTGTGTCTTGCCAGGTCAACGAACGTGCAAAATCAATTGAAAAAATCTGTTGCAGCACCAGTCCTAGATTTCATCTTGCATTAATGGCAAATGGCAACGAGCCACTTGTTCAGTACAATAGACAGTAGCCAGTGATCATTGGTCATGTCATACAGCACAACACAAGACAAACTTGATACCTTATGAACTTTACACTTTACACGCCATTCAAACAACACTGTGTTACTCTAGTAGCTTATAAGAAATTTGTCATCTCAGCCAGGAACAAGAAGCCGAAAACAGAGGAGGAGAACAAATGACAGGTGAGCAAAGGAGTCATTACTTTTTCCATTTACTATACTTTCGATACTGTATACAGCAGATTTTTTTCCTGTCAAATGCCAATCTCATTTCATTTTAAGTCGATAGTTGCTGCCATGCGTTGTATCCCGAAAAATACAAAGATCCAAAAATCCCATTACTTTTCTACATAGATCATATAGATACTTGGATGTGGAATAATAGGCAATACGTACAAAAAAAAATATTCGTGAGTGCTACTTTTCAATGGTCAATAGTGAAAGCGTTTCTGGTTTATTCTTGAGATCCTTTTACGACTTGAGACAACAGCATTTTCAATAAAAATCCATCTGCTATTTTATGTAAAAATAACCGTGCTAAACAATTTGCCAAAATTTAAAAAAAAGTACTGATAGAAATCTGATATTGATTTTGGTAGTGGTTTTCAAAGAAAAATCAGATTAGTACACTTGTGTAAAAAATAAAATTACTTGCCTTGTCGTTGTCGTTGTTGTTGTCTTTGCGTTGTGTCCTTTTCTCCAGTTATGTCCGTCCTTTTACATCCACTTAGAACCGTGTTCAAAATAACAGTTGGTTTCAAAGAAATAGGAAAATGTATATGTTCAATGTTTTCAATGTACACGAATATGTATTGAGTTTTAGATTCTATTTAAAAGAAGCGACAGCTCTGGTTTCTTGGTATATTGTGCTGGGTGCAGGATATATCGGAGAACGAGAAGAAGCAAAAACGGAGAGGCGATAACACTTTTATCTTTTATCTTTTATACAGCACACAACAGATGCACTCTGCTGTCACAATTATTCTGAGGATTTCAATTTCAGCCTCAATCCTTTTCCCCCGTTTCCGTCTCTCTTCCGTTTTATTCGAAATCTGATGTCTGGGCCACAGTCACTTTTCCATTTGGATATTATTTCTTTCCAGTTTTGACACTTTTCCTCTTTTTATCCTCTCAATTTAACTCCGAGTTCTCGAGTGGAAACTCAAGACATGTGAAACACATACATGTACCATGTACCTATTGTTTACCATTCACCATTTGCCATTCACCATGTGCAATGTGCGGTGTGTAATGTGTAGTCAGTAGTCAGTAGTCCAATAGAAAATGCTACGCTGTGTAAAATATTTTTGGTAGTTGAAAGCTCAGACAAAGCACAGAATCAAAATCAGCTTCACACTCAAACTTAAATTCGTTTAGCAGTAGCAAAAAGTTCAAGGTCCATGTCAAAAAGATGTTTGAACTCGAGTTTTTTATCCTTCGTGAACTGTAGTTTGGGCAGAATTAAATGTGCAATGACAACATCAATTGGAACTAAATCGAATCAAATCAAATTACGTGAATCTCCTTTCAAATAATATTCCTAGAACTATGGCTTTCCGTCTTCAATCTTGATGATGTTGATTGGCACTTTGAAATTTTGGTCAAGTCAATTTTACCTAAAATTTTAAATGTTAACTTTTTTTTTGTAGAACAACTTGATTCTTGATTCAGCAACAGATTTTGAACCTTTAATTTAAATGTTAAATGTTAAAGTTTGCACAAATATGATGAAGATACAGATAAAGGTGCAAAAGTCCAAGCAGAGAATAAATTGTCAACGAGAGCAAGAAAAATTACAACACTTTTCAACTTTTCAAAGTTGAAACTGTTGCATTTATTTTTGTGATTGACCATCGTCTTGAAATTGATTTGAAATTGGTGAAAGGAGATCAAGTTTTTTCTCCATGTCATGAATTTTCACAGTTTACAGTTCACAGTTCACAGTTGTTGTCACAAGTCACAAGTCACGATAGTTGAGGCAAGTTTAAAGAAACGTCAAGATTTTTCAAGACGTCTGTCGTCAACTGCCAATTCCCAATTCCCAAATTCCAAATTCCAACCAAGGAAATCAAGATTTAATCTTAAAGCACAAGAAAAATGGAGCAACTTTGAGCTGAAACAGGATTCCAATCACAAAAGCCCGTTCACCAGTTTTTTCAGATGGCTGATGTTTGATGTTTTGATGTTTATGACGTGGAGTTTAGAGTTTAGACAAGATGACAGCTGCGTAAAGGCGGTTGTACATTGTACATGGTACAATCAAGTGATTTGAATGGATGACGATTGACGATTGAGGATCAAATTTCTGTAGTTTGGCATTTACCTTTCACTGTTTACTATTTACGCAACAACTCGCAAAGAGCCAAACAGTTTCACTACGTGGAATTTGGATTCGGTGAGTCAGAGATGAAAATGAGAGCTGGAAATGTAGGCTGCGAAGGAGAGCGGAGTCAGAATCCGTATGGCTTTCTACTGCTCCTTGTGTGCCAAAACAGGATCCGGAGAGCGAGAGCGAGAGAGGGGAAAAGAGGAAGAGAGGTTAAACGTGAAAATGTGGAACGAGTTGGTATTGTAAGCTGTAAGCTGTAAGCTGTGAGCAAATGGAGACGCATGTGTCCTTACACTTTGTACTACACAACTCACTCACTACACACAGCACAGAAACCATTTTATGCACAGCAGCACCGGCTTTCACTCACTTTGTTTTGTTTTGAAAACCTGCATGTCATTTCTGGTATTTCAAAATTCAAAACCTCAAGTCTCAATTTGTACGTTTTCTACTCTTTTAAGTCTTTATTTTACACTTGTATTTTTTGCACAAAGACTTTAGTTTTTAAAGCAAGGGTATGAAAATAAATAAAATAATCAATTGAGTCGTCCGGTTTAAAAACATTTAAAAGAGGTAGAAAAAAATTGTCTTTTTTAGAGCAGAGGTGAAGTGAATTCTAGTTTCTAGTTTCTAGTTTCTAGATTCTAGATTCTAGATAAATTAGAAAAAAGGAGGAAAAGGGAGAAAAGGGAATTTTACAGTCTACAGTAAATTCATTTCATCTCCATTTCCACTCTGGAAATTCGGATTGTGGATTCAACCGACTGTCACAGCTTAATGTTGTGATGGTTGGTTTTGGTTTTGGTTCTGGTTCTGCCCTGGACTCGAAAAACACTTGCTTTTCAACACAACTTGAGTATGGAGTGTGGTGTACAAGTGGAGAGGGAAAATAAATGTGTTGCTCAGAAGAGTGACATGTTAAAAGGGAAAAGGCGAGGAGCAAAAAAGGAAAAGGTGAAAGAGCCAAACTCAATCCTTCCTCAACCTCATTTTATTCGTATATGTATTGTGTATGCTCTATTCTCTACTGTACTCTACTACTCCACTTTGTGGGAAATGCATCCATAAATTGAAGACTTGGACTAAATGGTTTTCCAAAATCCAAAATAAGGAGAAAATATGAGAAAAATATACTCTGAAGAAAAGGAAAAGAGCCAAAGTCAAAGTCAGAGTCAGACACAAGACACACAAGACAGCTAAAAACTAGAAACTGGAAACTAGAAACAGTGAGTGTCTGAGGAAACAAACTCAATTCGGATTTCGGATAGAGAAATCCAAATTTTTCTACTTGCTCTACAAATGTTCTTCTTCTCTTTTATTCGCTCACTATCATTGCAACATCTCTGAGGTTTTTTTGGTAGGTTTTCTCCAAACTCCAAACTGTGTGTAGAGTTTAGAGTGTAGAATGTAGAATTTAGTGGGATTTGGTGTAAAATTCAAAGTTTTCATACAAAACTGAATTCTTCTCTTCCGATTCTCGATTCTGGATTCTGGATTGCGGATTCTCCTGGATTTCCAATCTTCTATTTTCCCTGCGGCTTTAGACGAGAGCAAAGTCAAAATCATTGTACCAAGCTGGAGTAAGCTACGACAGAGAGAGAGAGAGAGAGAGAGAGGAGATAAACCCAATTTACGAAGGTTTTATTTACCACATTAGCATACAATATCTGGCTATCGTCATGTACTCTCTCTTTCTCTTTCTCTCTCTCTCGCTCCAAACAGACTGTATCAATTTGCATAAATTTTGAACGGAGCACATGAGGTTTTTGGTCCGAAAAGTTGCAAAACTTTTCTATTTACATTAAAATCTTCCACTTTATTTATTTACATGCATCTACAATCCACATTCTACAGTCTACAGTCTAAATTTTACATTGTACAGGTTTGTTGAACGGAATGGTAAATAAATGATAAAGCCAGCCTACTTTGTTGGATTTTATTGAAAATGTTGTTTAACAACAAATACGGACGAATCCCAAACCATGGGCTTAAAATATCTCACAAGTCACAACGTTGCAAATAACTGAAAAGTTATTCGTTACGAGTGATAATTGTCAAGTTTCTCCGTCTTCACTACGGGACGTTTTGAGCGTTGAGTTTTGAATATTGAATATTGACTTGTAACGTTTATACAGATAAAGAGCATATTGATTTTTTCAGGTTGAGGAGAAAACGAATGGATTTTGAATTTAACTCAAAGGTTTCGGATAAATATTGGAAATCTTTGTGTTATTGGTTGTGGGTCATAATTTGATTTTAACTGCATCATAAAAAATCCGAAATCGGGAATCGGGAATCCGGAAATGGGATTTTATTTGGTGGTAGACACAGACACAAAGGTAGCGTATGAAACGGAACCTCATTACGCCCTTTCAATTTTCATCCCGACTTCTTTACAATTTACAGGTTTTCAATTTTTATTTTCCTATACAATTTACAATTTAATGAAGCATATTCAATTTTACGCGGAATCCATGTTCCAATGAATCAATCGATGAACCGAGTAAGCGGAAACCTGTAACTTTAAATACGTGGTATAAATTATAAAATTCAATTTAATATTCAGTTCAATTCAAAGGTAAGAGTTTAGGGAGAGGTAGAAAAGTTGGAGGAAAATTGGGAGCAAACTTTCCCCGTGGAAGAAAATGCAAACATGTTTTTACAGCTATTGTACACAATATTTGATTGATCTGTCTAGATTCTAGATTCTAGATTCTAGATTCTGGATTTTGGATACTTTTTAAGTGACATTTCTGGGATCTTTCTTGGACCTGGGACGCGCTTGGTGGTAGGAAAAAAACGAGGATAAAGATCAGTTTAGTTAGTTGAAAGGCGAAATTGAGAAACGTAAACCCTGAAACTGACATAATGTGACACTGATTTGTACAAGCATCAAAAATTGAAACTGTAATCAATTCTCCTTAGTGCCATGACATTGGGATCTGCATTGATATTTGATATTGCATTGGCATGGCATTGGCATGGGTAAATTTTACTCTCTAATTTATTTCCAATGATTTTTGTAGTTGTGTTTCCTTCTATTCCCATGAAAAAAGTACCGAGTTCACAGACCAGACCATTTTAGGATTTTTGAGCTGACGGAAGACGGAAAATGGAATGCAAAAAGAATGGCATATTTAAAAATAAAAAAGAGCCGGAATTTGGAATTTCTTTGTTTTTGAGCGTAATACGTTTTAACATGTTGAATGTAGGATGTAGGATGAACTTTGAACTATGTAGAATGAAGAATGCAGAATCAAGTCATTCAAAGAATTTTCCCTGCATTCTAAAAACTGATGACTTAAATTTAATTTCAACTTTCAACTTTCGACTTTCCAATATTGACTTTTTCATCGTCTGGGAGCTTTTTTTGACAGAGGTCTCAAATATTTGTTTTTATTTTCTTTCTTGGTAAAATTACTCGTTCTCGTAGTCGTACTCGTATTGGTGTTTGTATTTCGTTCTCTCATCGATTTTTGTCAAGGTTCAATATTCAAGATATTTAAGATGCCGGCTGGGAATTTGATGTGTATGTGATTAGATGCAGATTATTATTATTTTCCTACTCGAGTAAAATTGTCATTGGATGTGTGTAGAATGTAGAATATGGAGAATGGAGAAAATGCCGTTGGATTGGAAAAGGATGTAAATAATAAAGACTGATCGGTGACTGACTTTGTGCAGAAATCGTAGTCGTAGTCGTACTCGTACTGGTAATGACTAACTTTACGCCATAGTAGAGGTGAAAATCGTCGAAATCTCGTTTTTTCAAAAAACCTTCAAAAACCCATTGCTAGGGATGAGTAAACATGGGTACAAAAGATTTTTCACGAAAAAATTAATTTGGGGCCGGTGGGGCCTATTTTTGGCCAACAGGGCTGTTCCAAAATGGGATTCAGGATTGTGAAGCCATTTATGAACCGATTTCAAAAATTCCAAAACAGGGGGCTCCCATAAGTACTTGCGCACTTTAGTATTTTCCGATTTTTCAAAATTCCTAAAAATACGCCCTCTACCGACAGATTCCCATTTAAGCTTTGTTTTCGACAAAGTTGGGCTTTTCGCACATCATTCGAACCGAAATTTCATGCTGAGTTCGAATATGGTGGTTAAAATCGAATCCAAAGTCACCGGTCGAAAAAACTTTTTAAATGGAAATCTGCCGGTAGAGGGCGTATTTTAGGAATTTTGAAAAATCGAAAAATTTTAATTCATTCAGAATGAATGAGTGATTGGTGTGCGGGATTTCCTACAGAAGATTCCATCCCGCGTCTGCCCAGTTTGAAAATTCTCAGTGTGATCAACAGCGAAATTACTGGAAATGATATTTCTGTTCTGGCTTTGCTCTGTCCAAACCTCAGAGATTTGCACCTGCGCAGAGACTTATTGTGGGTACCACAGATAAACTTTTTCCTCCTTTGTCAAGCCATTTGGACTCACATGAAACAACTCGAGTCTCTGGAGATTGACCTTGACATTGATGTTGATGTTGATTCACCGGAAAAAAATCCATTTGCTTTTGACTCTTGTTTCACTGGAATGTCCGTGGAAAATTGTAAGCGCCTTTTTAAAATCAGGGAGGCAAAGGAAACACTGGAGCAGTATGGAATTCCAGTGAGTGTTCCAGAGTCCAATTTGATGGCCGAGAGAGAACACCCGTCCATTTTGAATATAACAGGTATTGTTAGCACTTACTAGTTGACTTTTTGCATCATACATTTTCTATGCTGACACTGATCCTTTTCAAAATCAACTTAAATCCAATCAAAGGTTTAAAACTATGGTTTTATGTTTTGTTTTTGAACTGTTGCAGATTTGAGGAAATTGACAGTCAACGCGTTTAAATCCCCAGTGGAACAATGCTATTTTAACATGTGGACTTGGGTCAGTCAAGAACACGCTTTCAATCTGATGCCTCATCTCGAAATTAATGGAGCCAAACCTTGACATTTAACATTGACTCATTTCACAAACTGAAATATTTGTTTTAAAAAGATTAAAGACAAAATAAACTCTTGACACGTAACTATAATATTTTATTTGCCTCGAAGCAGTCACATCAGGAAATCAATAACTTGATCTAAACAGAAATTTTTTCAACGTTTAATGTCAAGATTAAACGTTTCTCACCAGCTTTCGGTATAGTGCCGGGAAACCTCTCAAAACATTTCAAACGGCGTTAAACGAAATTCAGTTTTAATTGTAATGCTAACTGACTATTGACTATTGTACTTGAGTAAACACTACCCATGAACTGCCTGAAAAGGCAGAAAAGCAAAATTTGAATCGTTATTTTTGAGTGGCAGAACGGCAATTTTTCTGTGTACAATAATCAACATTGTAATCAATAACAACTTTCTAAATTTGATGTAGATTGTAGATCATTCCTAATGGTAGACTGTAGATTTTTTCAAAATTACGTTTAGAACAAGAAATGTCTAATTTAATGATAGGTAGTTGAAATTCGTAATTCAGAGTTTAGAGCTCGGAGTTTGGATACGCAAAAATGAGAAAACAAGAAAACAAATGCACAGCATGAGCGCCTGTAAAATTTGAGCCGAGGTGACAAAATGTTGCAAAGTCAAGTTTTTTATAATTTGAAGAGATTTCATGACACTAGAACAAGACGGACTACAAACTTCTTCTTCTCCTGTCTGCTAATACATTGTCTGGAATTTTCTCCATGAAATACTTAGCTTCGGAATTCGGAATCGTAGCAAAATTATGTGTACCTGACTCACGTTTGATTCACCATGGCGGCGGCGACGGCAACGCAACAGTCAATTCAATGGATTTATTAACGTGTTATTTCTAAAGCACTATGTACAAATTAATGACATTTCTTCCCTTTAGTAACACGATCTAAGGCTGAGCTTAACAATCCCCGGAGATTTGGCGGTTTTTTTCTGGCGGTTGTCGGTTAGCGGTAGACGGTTTGCGGCAAATTTTTGACCATTATGGTCGAGTGCTTCAGATTATGTCATGTACACATTGAAACCGCCAAATA
>JAQGBH010001055.1:0-37485 GCA_034698265.1 Sminthurinus aureus | reverse complement strand
AAAAATTAAGAAATTCGCCAAGTGGTTTCAAACTTTTGCGTCGTCGATTTTGACCTTGTCTCACGTTTGGGGTCACATTGACCAAACAACTTGACCTATGACAATGTGAGGCAGCAATAATGAAAGCCAATCGCATTTGCAACAACTTTGTCGCTTTGACCCCGGTTGAAAAGTCCCAGGGTCACCCACAAATCGGGAGTGAAAGAAAAACACGCTGCTAGTTTCAAACTTTTACGGGGTACTGTACAGTCAATGACAGATCGTATAATGTTACCTACTTAATAATAATACAACTTGCCAAACTAAAAAGTTCGTATAACGTGCTATATTTTATATTTTTATAGTTGTGACAAGTAACTAATGTTTTTCACTCTTCCAACACAAAACTACTACAACTTGAGGCTTGAGACTAGAGACTTGAAAATATTAATTATATGAGCGCATACCTTCGATCTTCGACACCAGTTTACGTCTCAAAATTCAGAATATTTTGTCATCGCATTACAAATTTGGTCGTACTACGACAGTCGTAGGTATATTATACAAAAATTATGGGCCACCCTTTTAAATGTGCATTATACAAATGTCTAATATCTGTAATCTGAGTAGAGAGTAGAGAGAATGAATGAACAGGATTCTGTTGACAAATCTAGTTTCTACAAGTTTATGAAAAATAATCAAACAATGAAGAATGAAGAGTGCCGATTCAATGATCAGTCCAATTTCACAAAATTTATATGGTACATGCACCAACCACCAAGTGTAGACTATACGCATCAAAAATTAAAATACATATGTTTTGCATTTCAAACTATAGTAAAAGAAACACTAGCTGACTTCTGGCTCTTGGCTCTTCATTCTCTCTTCCTGTACAAACTACAAACTTCAACTGAGCTATCTATATCTATTATGGTATGATTTGAAATTTGAAAATTCAAATGAAGAGATTTCATCATCTTCATCTTAAATGTCAATGCGATGGAATTAAGTACAGGGAAAAGGAAAACACTTCTCCATTATATTATCTATTTTATCTGCATTCCATATTCTATATTCTATACTCTATATATAGACATGTGTACTTAAATGTATTTAGTGCATATATCATATATTTATATAAATTTGTCATTACTTGTACACTATTTTTCATCTTCTAATCTATCTTTGACCTCATCCCATGAACTCTGAAAGTGGAGGCATTTTATACAATTTAATCATCAAAGAAGGAGCAGTATGATTATGAACTATTTATGCATATATACATGTTGACTGTGGGAGATGGGTGATATTAGTATATCTCTATATTCAAAAATGTGCATTTTATACATGCCATGATACTTGATACTGCATATGCATTTTAGATCCAAAATTGATTGATTTATTTCTGATATATTTTTTATGTCAACTTGCAAATGAAAAGCGGATTATGTGTTTGTACCATTAAATTATTTATCATGTACTCCAGTACACTCTCCAGTATTGAGAATTTAATACATATCATCTAATTTTATGTTACGAACTTCTAGCTTCTGGATTATGGGTTTCCCATTAAGTCTTGAGACTTGAGACGACATGGAAAATTACTAAAACCTACAAGCTACAAACACATTGATTCAGATTTTAAATGCATAAAATTTCCAGAATTATTTATGATTAATGTGTTTGTTATTACTATCATAATTATTTTAAAGGAATTCACTATCAGTGTGTAACTGATGAAGGCTTGAATAAAAAAATTGAGCATAATGGTACATTTAAATAATAATATGCTTATGTTTTCATGAGGGGAAATTGCAGCTTACTACTAATTTTGTTTGATGAAGGATGAACAGCCAACATCGAACAGCAAACAGACAATAAATATGAACTGAAGATAGGAGACTCCCAGCTGGAGAGCAATAATAGAATTATAGCAGTAATAAAAATACAATCCTCTTCCATTTCTTATCTTCAAAAAAGAATAAATGCACTTAACATAGTTTTTACTAAACACAGCAGAGCCATTATCTTTATCTGTATTGAAAATACAAACAACATGGATTGTAATTTTTTGTCATACGCAAATTATTAGGTATTACATGCATCATAATTTTTCAAGCTCGATAGTCCTATAAAGTTGCATCTGTAATCTGTAATCAAAATGTAATCGCTAATCACAGTCAATCCGAGTACTTGTGTCGTACTTCGTAGTTTGTAGTTCCCAGAGAGTTTCTAGTTGCACTTTGTAATTAGTAACACCAATGAGGATTTTAATCTAATTTTACAGCATGGATTAAACAATATAAAAATAAAAAGCTATGCACTTGATTTTATTCCGAGGAAATCAAAAACATTTATTGTTGTACATTTTTCCACATTTTCTGTACTATTCACCTATTTACTCACTGCACGGGTTTTGTTTAAAGATGTCAATTCATATTTCATGTGACCTAAATACTGAATATTTCAAGTAGGGAAAATGTACGTAAAGAAATAAATAATTAATCTAATGGCAATAAATTAATTAAAACTTGATTCTTGCGGAACTTGTGTACATGATAATTTGTGATTTCACATCCTGATGACAGGATTTGACCAAATAATTTTATGAGGTGTCAAATGTCCAGTCCCGCATATTTAATAATTTTATGGATTCAAAATGTGCTATTATGCTTTCATATTTCATTTAGTCATAAAATAAGAAGTTGTATTTTTTTCTACATCGTCTATAAATACCTGCATAACTCATAAAATTTAGTTCAGTTTACCCCCTTTTGCTGCTTTTGTCTTGGTTTGCCTTAAATACATCATAATTCATAACCATGAAGTAAAAAACGATAAAAGATAAAATACATTGTAATAGAAAAAATTATTTTTAATTGGTGTACGCTCCATCGTTTTTTAATTTTTGATTTCTGATTTTTGACCCTAAAAAGGTGGTGGAATTCATCATTGAAAATTTTATTCTTCATAGTTGTCTTAATTTCGATCATCGTCTTTGAAACTACTGCAGCAACACACAATCGAAAGGGAGACAAACATGTACGATCTAGAACGGTTAAATTCATTAAACGTAATAACATTATTTGATTTGATGATTTTTGAATATTTATTTATGAAAAATTGTAATCCTTCTTTAATCCCCAATTAGCCGTCGAAAAATGGACACAAGAGACGCGGTCTGTACAAAAAGTACACAAATAAGTCAATTGCAATCGGAGAGGCTAGTAATGAAAACCTAAGGAAATTTGAAACACTTTTGGCGTAAGAATTCGAATTCTTATAATTCTCATAATAATTTATGTACAGTTCAATATTAACTTTGGTAAAAGGTAAAAGTATACAGCGTTTGTAGTTGGTAAGTGGTACGAGCAAGTAGTTTAAACGTAATTTCATGAATTTTAGAACTGGTAGTGATTTCAAGAGTGCCGTCAAAGTTCTAGCCAATGAAGTACCGGAGGTATGCAAAGGAGCCTCTAAAGCTTGTGATCCAAGCTCACAGTATAGAACAGCGGATGGCACTTGTAACAATCTAAACCATCCATTTTGGGGAGCTTCCTTCACTTTTATGAATCGACTTGTTCCTCCAGTTTATCAAGATGGTGAGTAAAACATGAGCATTTTTTGTGTTTTTCCACGATGAAAATGGCCAGTAACCAGTACCCCATGTTTGAACTTTCGATTTTACAGGTTATAACGAACCAAGAGGAGGTGGAGCTGGGAAGCAATCAACTTTACCCAATCCTCGACTAATTAGTACAACAATTCATCCAGATTTGATCAAACCAGATCCAACCATCACAAATATGATTCCACAAATAGGTACCACAATTAATGAAAAATATGTGTTGTACGTTGTAAAAGTAAATTTATTTAACTTTAGATATTGAAAGTTTTATTCAGCGTCTGTGTAGTGGGGAACTGGGTTTTTCTGGGTATGACATCTAATCACTAATGGAAATATTATACGAAAAACCCAAAACTCCAGTTTTCCCCAAAAACCCAAAAACGCAAAAAAGGAGAAACACTGGATTTTTCGATACTCTGGTTTTATTATCAACTTATTAATTGTACTTACTTGACCGCAAACAGGACAGCTGGTTGATCACGACATTACGTTTGCACCCGAAAACGGTATGGGAAAAGTATACTTGAAAATTAAAAAAATTATAGAAATTTTCCCTTTTCGATTTTGATTTTGTAAACGGGGAACAAAAATAATACTTTACGTCAAATTTGACTAAAACACAGATTTGGAATGTTGCACTGATGCAAAAGATGACATTGACTGCTTCAACATTGACATTCCTTCCGGAGATTATTTTTATCAAAGTGGAACAGTAAATCAGACTTGTCTACCATTCACTCGCTCAACACCTTTTTGTTTTCCAGGTTTGATTATTGATTATTTCTCACATCCTAAACAAAGATGATTCAAGACCTTTATGAATGATAATAATGACTTAAAACTTCTGTGATGTATTCTAACTTCTAAATTCTAAAACATGTAGGAACTTCTGGAATTCGAGAGCAGATGAATAGTTTAACAGCATATATTGACGCTTCACAAGTCTACGGGTCCGATCAGTTTCGACAAAATCAACTAAGATCTTTTCAAGGAGGTACAAAAATTTACAATATTCAATTTCTCAGAATTTTCTGCTCATTTTGTTTCCGCTACATCTATCGGTAGTAAAAAATTCAAATTTTTATATTTTTTAATGAAAAGGACGCCTACGAGTAAACAGCAATGATCCCAGATTACTGCCAACGGTTGCTGAAATTGAGGCGACAACTGGAACAAAAATTGAAATCATGGGAACTTTTGCAGCGGGTGACGAGCGAGTCAATGAAATGCCAGCATTAACTACTCTACACACACGTAAATTCAACTGAGCTTTAAAAGCTACCTAATTCATTACAAGAATGTACAATGAAATGATAAAGAAACAAAAATGAGGATGATATTATTTCAATTTGATGACTCAGTTTTTGTACTGGAGCACAATCGACTTGCAGCCGAAATTCAGACATTGCGACCATCTTGGGATGATGAGAAAATTTTCCAAACTGCTCGGTACAATAACTAAATATTTTTCAAATAATCGCCAGTCACCAGGTGTTTAATGCGGAGGTTACTTTTGTGTCATTATTTCGTTCTTTTTCTCTGGTAAAGTCGAATATTAATAGCTCAATGGCAAAAGATAGTTTACGGAGAATATCTGCCTGTTCTTCTGGGCTCAACAGTAATGGCTCAACATGATCTCAACGTTTTGCCTACAAGGTTCAGCCAATATGATCCTAATACAGACCCCACCATCTTTCAAGCATTTGCGACAGCCGCTTATCGCTTTGGGCATACACTAATCAATGGAATAATTAAACTTTATCATGATATTTATCAAGTCGGTGCATATCGTATTCGGGATGGATTTTTTCAGGATCATATTGTAAGAAAGTTTTCAAAATTAGCACAAAACTTTAAAATTCTTAAAAACAACTGGAAAACAAAATACTTTATATTTTGATTTTGAATTTTGAACCAACGATATAATACACAATATACAGATAAAATCGAATGGAGGTGAAGGTTACGATTTAATCCTCAATGGACTTATGCAGCAAAATGCACAGACATATGATGCGCATGTAACTGAAGACTTGTCAAATTTTGTACTGCGGAAACCTGAAGATAATTTTGGTCAAGATTTGTTAGCTCGAAATGTTCAGGTATGAATCATTATTTATGAAGGAAATGATGAAATCAGAAACACTTTTTGGGTTTTTAAATGTTCACTGCGGATTTTAATGCTGAAATTTGATCGTATTTGCTTTTTGTCAATCTGATTGTATGAAAATATATGTATGTTGTACAGAGAGGACGCGATCATGGCGTACCAAGTTTTTCTGTCTACAGGAGAGTTTGTAATTTAACCCCATTAACCACTTGGCAATCACGGCCACGAGAAATTTTAGAAGAAACTTGGGCAAAACTACAAACTCTTTATAAATCTCCTGATGATATTGACTTGTTTACTGGAGGATTATCTGAACTTCCACTGGCTGGCGCTGTGACTGGACCAACATTTAATTGTCTCAAGGTGAAACATTTTTAGCTATAGTTACAATATTCAATATTCATTAGTCATTATTTATTGTCAATTGTCTCACTTAAAAGCTGCTTGATATTTTTTGTACTTTGCTATTGGCTGATTTTAAAGCATATTCAATATCCATTCATTCGATTTATTTAATTTTTACAGGCTTTACAATTTCAAAAAATTCAGAAAGGTGACAGATTTTTCTACACACATGCAAATCAAGTGGGTTCATTTTCACTCAGTCAGATTGAAAAAATCAATGGAAAAACTCTAGGGGACATAATCTGTCAAAATAGTAATATTAAAAAAACACCTGCTAATGTTTTCCTCGTCGTTTCTTCTACAAATCCATGGGTTCAGTGCACTGACACTATCAACAGGAGGTTTTTGAACACCGCAGACTTTGTCTAAATTCTGAATTCTAAACTCTAAATCCATTGTTCGATTTTAGATTCGTCCATTATTATTTATTATTTAAATGTGACTACTTTGTGAATTGCGAGTTTAGCCGTTGTTTGATCTTTGATGTAAGAAAATATATGTATGTTGTATATATGTATCTATTTTTAGCATAAATAATAAAGAACACAAAAATGGAGAAAGTTTTTCTGCTGATTTATGATTTATAATAATTTAAATCTTTCGAAATTCCAAACGAAACTTTATTTCTAAAAAAATCACGATTCAAAGCCCTCTTTTAAATACTTATTATTTATAATTTATATAGATTATATCGATGAAAAAAAAACAGTTTGCTAAAATTACATTACGATTAGTTTAATCTTGAAACTTGAAACAATAAATTATTTAATTCCCATCCAAATTTTTCTCTTGCACAACTGAGTTTTGATCTCCCTCATCCATGTTTTTAGTACAGTCTGTTTCAGGCTGATTTACTTTGAGAGCTGTGGCCTCAGCTGAAACAGAAAATTTGAACGTCATTTAAAATCAATAAAAAGAGTCAGCAGCTATCAATAATTATTATAAAGTATAAAGTATAAAGGATTCTAGATTATAAATTCTACAATGAATTTTACTTTCATCCGTTGCTGTTGGAGTTGAAACTGGAGCGGAAGAAGCGGGAGAACTGCAAAATGTGCCACAGGATCGCCTTTGAATACCGTCTGTGCAAGTGTATTTTCTGGAATCTTTCACTTCCCAACAGGAATCCCATGTGGATAAAACCCGTTCTTTGGATTTCCGTTTCGGCGTGGATTCAGTCAACTCTACTTCCGGTCCATCCGTAGAAATCTCTGTGCTCTGTTCAGCTGTGTCAAAAGATAGATAAAATGAAAACAAAAAAAAGAAGTATTAATAATTTTATATATTTTTTTTCTATCAACAAAAAATGGACATTAGTTTTGAAGTATGAAAAATAAAAAAAGGTTGTAAAAAATTGACAGTACTTTTTTGATCAGGATCGTTTTCTTGGCTTGGGCTTGGGTTTTTATCACCACCTCCATTTTCAGTACCATCAGCCGAGAGCATGTCATTGACAATATCTTCAGCTGCTGCAATAATTTTGGTGAGAACAGGTCGACACTGCTCTTTGAGAAGGAGGAGATTTTGATTTGAATCATTTGTATTTGCATTTTCTGTTGATATTGATATTGATGAGGGTTTGTCTGATTGTAATTCTGAGTCTAATTCTAATGAGGATGAGTCAAGAGGGATATCTTCAACATTTTGCAAAGAGGCTTGACCCTGATAAAAATGAGCTTGAGCCTGTGCTCGACTTTCTCTTCGATTAAATATGTTTTCCGCCTCTTCCAACGTGGACAGGAGTTCATCTTCCATCTCTTGAATTTTCTTGGTTTCTGAACCATCCGAGTCAACTTCTGGGTCACAACCATCCAATCCACTGTCCACACTATCCTCCTCTTCTCCCACTACTACTATATTGTGTCGATTTATTGGTGGAATGACATTGTGCTCATTTTCATTCCTATTCTCCACCACATGTTCATTATCATCATCATCATCACTATCAGTACCCTGGATAAAAATGGGATTACTCGCTTCCATCACTTCTTGGAGTCGCTGTTTTAATGTTTGTCCAATTGATATTTTGTCCCTGCCCGACTCCAATTCCAATTCCATCTCCATCTCTGACACCAACTCTGGTTCTTGTTTTAGTGCTGGTTCTAGTTCTGGACAAATATCTTGATTCCCTTCACTAACAATGACAATATCAACAGCTGCATCAGCCAAATCAGAAATTAGAGATGAACTAACTCCCACATCCAGCAGTCCATTCTCTTCATCTTGTTCTGGGGTAAATGCACGAGTTTGCAACAGCTGAACTTCATTCTCCAGCGTTTCTTGGTAGTCCACTATCGAGTCTTTGAGCGTGGGCATAAACACACTTTCCGAGTCACTAACTTCTGTTGACGAATTATTTCCGTCACTCGCACTCTCCACATCCTCTTCGTCGTATTCAATCGTTCGCTGACGCTTGAAAAATGCAACTTCCGGCTCAACTTCAACTTCCATCTTCTCATCAGCACGAGTTTTTTCTAGTAATTCGGACTCAGTTTCTTTTTCAGCCTCTGGTTTCACTCCTACTTCTATTTCTTCTTTTTCTGCCTGTTCTGGATCAATGTTGTTGCCCGTTTCCTCTCGATTAGTTGGATCCGCTTTAATTTCGTTCCAAATTGGATCATCAAAGTCCAAGTCCAAGCTTATACTTTGATTTTTATTTTCATCCTCGTTCTTATCATTATTAATAGCAGCATTATTGTTGTTGATATTCTCTGACGGGGTTAATTTGTCAGACTCGTTCTCTGTGAATTTCATGGTAGCTGTATCAGAAATATCACTATTGTTGTTTTCTTCAAATTCCGTTGGATTGGAATTGGAACTGGAATTGGTTTCAATTTCTTTGGTTATTTCAAAGGAGTTGATGTTTTCATTGCCGTTGACGTCTGAAGATGTCGGCACTTTTTCCTCTTCCACTTTTTTGGCTTGATTTTCAACTAGCGATTCCATTTCTCGGGCTTTTTCATCTTCTTTTTCCTGTTCTAACCTTTCCTTCTCTCTTTGCTTCCGTTCGCGTAGAGAAATCAAAGCTGAAATCAGTTCAAATTTTAACACTAGTCATTTGTTGAGGAAGCATATAATTATTATTCTTGTAATTTTTAATGACAAATAATAACAATAAATAATAAATAAATAAAAAAAAAGCTTTTGTTTATGATTTGTACCGTTAACACTGTCTGTAATCTTCTGTTGTTCTTTTTTTGCCCATCTGTCACGTTCTTCCTGCTCTGCTTGACGACCTCCTGTCGCCCTTTAAATTAGAATTTTATCATTGGAAATTGGAAATTGGGAGCGTATACAAAGATTTTTCATTTATATTTTTATTTACGAAAAGTAATGTTACACAAATCTTACCAAGCGCCACAACAAGCTCGTTCTTTATCAAAAACAGGACGGTCATCCAGAAACGTTAAATGAGCCTACAAAATGGACGAGAGTAAATAAAAATTAATTGAAATACAATGAAAAAAATTCCAATTATCAAATATCATTATTATATAGCTATGATTTGGGAGCATTACACATTTATTAATCATGTTGCGTCTGTAGTTGTCAATTTTTCGAACACATGGATTCCCTGTCAAGTTGAGAACACGAAGGTTTTTCATTTGAGAGAACACCTAAAACATAGAATTTTTGTCTTGAGTTTTCAGCTTGCGTTTAAAAATTCGCAACAAAGCAAAAACAAACAAAAGTAGTAATGAAAAGAATGATCGTAATTCATAACTCACATCAATGACACTGGGATCTTCAAGTTGATTATGAGACAAGTCAAGGACTGAAATGTAGTCACAGTCAACCAAATGCTCAATGTCTTCAGCCTTTTCCAAATAATTTCTGGACAATTGCAGAGTATTCAGTTTTGGGCATCCACCTATTTAAAAATTAAAAATAATAAAATGTCACTTGGTCTTATTCAGAGTTGAGAGCGTTGGAATTCGAGTGGAGGAAAAGAGAAAGAAAAAAGTACACTTCAAGAAGTCAACGTTTTATTTGAATTTTATGTGTGTGACTTACTCAGATTTTCAATTTTTTTGATAGTATTATTGCAGAGATTAAGTGTGTCCAGGTTTTTGAGATGCTCCAAGTTTTCAATTTTCTTAATCAAATTCTGATGAAGATATAAACATCGAAGTTCTGTTTGTGCATCCAAATTCTCAATAGCCCGAATCCCATTAGATTCCAACCACAGAGATTTCAAACCAGTGTACTCCTCTAAATTCTCTATCTTACTGAATCCTACAATTTTAAAATACATCATTATTGTCGTTTATTGTTGCTTAATTATTCAGCAATAGTTAGAGCAAATATAGTTTGAACTCTGAAATATGAAGTAACTGTGACCTTTGTAATGCAGGTAGAGAACATCATTTAAATAGGGTGTAGTGTACAATTTCTTCTCCTTGCAGTGTGCTTTTATTACATCTTTTGTCATTCTGTACAAATTACAAACAACAAGCAGTATCAGAGAGTTGCCATTCATATGATTCAATTTGACATTTGATTTATGTTACACGGAATTAAAGTTATGGTTATTTTATAGTTATTTTTTCCAGTAGATTTACCTAACTCCTTTGAAAATCCCATGTGATTCTTCCTGTTGAGCATCTCCACTTCCTGGAGACTTTGCCACTTCCGTCATTTTGTGAGAGCGTCTAGTGTCTAGATTCACGATTGCAGTGGAATATTGAATATCTTAGGTTTCTAGCACTAATTATAAAAATTACTATAGTCCATAGTCCATAAAAATATATTCCTCAACTTCTTGTTCTTTTCAAAGTGTTTCTTTTATTTCGGGAATCAAAAATAAAATCTGCACGAATCACGAATCACGAATCGAATCATCATAGCTTCCAACTTCCGACTTTTCTAAATTCTCAATACAGGAATTCAGGAATGGAGTAGAGTGCGGAGTGCGGAGTGGAGTGCGGAGATCGAGAATTGAGAGTGAAGTAGAATTATAGAGACGCACATTTTTATTGACCAAACACTTTTTCAGCTGTCGTATGTCGTACTGATCACGGATGCTATGGCAACCAACGAGTGACTCGATTCTAAATTCTAATTCTGTTCTGGATTCTGGATTCTGGACAGATTCTGGACATGGCATGTGGCATGGTACATTATTTTGATCTTCAACTTTTAAATAAACTGACTACAACTCCAAACTCCTAAACTTCAAGTAAAGAGGTGACTAAAGGCCTCAAATACCATACTTGAGAATAGAAAAGTGATCAGTGAGTAAACATGAAGGTGGAATCCCCTGTGATAGAACATATTCACCTGGATCCTGGTTATGCTCTACTGTCCGTCCAAAACATCATCACAACAATGGAATTGTTCCATAGTCTTGATATTCATGGAAAAAAGTGCCTCAATGGTAAATAAAATTACGTGTTTTGCATTATTATTGTTTTTTACTTTGATATTTTTTGTACGAAAAAGTCAAATTTATTTTACTTGATTCTTGTGTATATTTCAGATATTCAGTTTGAATACTTTATGAAACAAGTGACTGATTTAAATTCCAAAAGTGAAATAGAAGTCATTTTCAAACTTTTGGATGTGGATCAATCGGGCGATATTGAATTTGATGAATTTTACCTCATTTTTTGTGTTATGGTTGCATGTAAGGTAACTTATCATTTATCATACACATTTTAGCACTTATCCTAGATTCTAGATTCTAGATTCTAGACTATAGGCTTAAAAAATAATGTGAAACATGATACACACATAAAATTGCAACTGCGTATAATACATAATATACAAAGTTTTTTCTCTTTTATCCCCAACCTGGAAAACTTTTGCAGGACCAGTACGAAAAGGAATTTATCTATAGACACTCCAACAGTATTTTCCAGTTGATTGACCAAGATAGTTCTGGACACATCAGTGGTGAAGAATTTGCCAATATGGGCATTCTTTTCAACTTTGATCGGAGTTCCATCATGTCCATCTTCAATGAGTTTGATATTTCAGGGGATAAAAACTTGGACTTTAGTGAATTCCGGGTATTCTTTTACCCTTTATATGTAGGCTTTTGGAAAAACAATTTTGAAAATTTCCAAAAAGTAGTCCAAAATCTAAACTGTAGCATAAAAGCAATAATATTTAATATTTAATACTATTTTATTAGCTCTTTACAATGGCCTGTATCGACGAGCAAAGGGGGATTGAAGCGGCAAATAAAGTTGATGCATTTCGAGATTATAATCGTCGACTCGTTGAAAATCTTAAACCCACCATCAAGCGCTACATTCAAACTCGGGTAAGTTTATCCTTTGTCACCATAATAAATAATATAATAAATAATTTTTAAATTTTCAAAAAATTCTATATTCTGCACTAAAAATTTAAATAATTCTAGATTTTGCCACCTCCACTTGAGCTCGAAGTTGCGGTAGACTCTACAGAACTGCCGTACATAAAGCAAACACTCTATAGGAAAAATTGGAAAAGTCGATTATGGGGTTTTCTATCCTCTTTAAAACCTTGGATTGTTTCAGTATACAGAAGGATTACGACATGTTTTAGGAAATGCTGTTGTAAGTTTAAATGCCGGCGAAAACGTGGATATTCACAGCTAAAACGTACAAAAAGTAGTACAAAGAAAAGGGGAAAAAACGTAGATAATTGTTCCTGCTTTTCCTGCTGTTGGCAAATGAGAAAGAAAAAACAGTCAGTTGCAGTTGGGGCTTTTGACGAGAAAAGAAAATCTTTGATTGGCACACGAAATAAAATTCATATAACTCCGTACACTGAAGAAGGAGAAAGTCGAACAAAGGACACACTTATTCTCTCACCTAAGGCAAAGGCATCAAGAATTTCTTCAAAAAAGAGCACATTACAAGTAGATCCTCCCAGTAGCAGAAGCAGTAGAAGTAGCATCAGCAACAGCAATGCATCAGATAATCCCAATCCCAATCTTCGACGCCGGCAGGCACATGCTGATGCAACTCGCTCCTTTCGTGTAAAAAAATTCGACTAATGTCAAATATCGTTAAACAAAAATTAGTTTACGGTTTGATCGTTTGTGCTTTAAGGATTTTATTATTTATTTGTTATTATTATTATTATTATTTTGATCTACATTTTTTCTCTTATGTTTGACTCACAATCAGTTTTTTTTCGCTCAGACTTTATCGTTTGATTTTTCGTCACCTTACAGCTTACAGTAGGCAGTAGTTAATACAATAGTCGTTCATTTTAGTGTTTGACTTTTTGATGATGACGTAATGGCAATAATAAAATGATTTTTAACAAAGACATTTGCATTCCGAGAAAAGCATATTCCAAAGGAAAAAACCTGCATTATGAATTATGAGAAAGGAGAAGCAGAAAATTCCAGCTTTGTCTTGTGTGTAATTTAATTTAGTGCACGATAACTGAAAAGTGTAGAGGGCAGACTGAAGACTGAAGAGTGCAATGCATTTCCGATTTCCACCCACCGTAATTTTTTTTCTCTTTGTTTGTAAGGAAATAGAAAATCAATCATAATTCTCATAATTAAATCATCTGACTCAGCATTGTCTGATTTTGGTCCGCTTTTTTCTTTTGAAGAGGATATTGTGGGATTTGAGCTTATCTCTGGATTGTTCAAAGCCAAATGATGAAAATCCAAAACCAAGCACCACGTGCCTTTGATTTTTATCAGAATTTAGACAAAAACTCTTTTTTATTCCAGACTCTTTGTTGGTGTTCAGAGTTTGAAAAAGAGGATTTATGATGAATGATGATTAATACCTAAAGTTGATTTGTATTTTGTAATCTATAATCTGTAATTAAAATTGCACAATATTTTTTGAAATATACAGCAGAAAACAAAAATCTTGGGTTTTACACAGGATTTGATTGAAAATTGAAAAATAACGTGTATTTTGAAAAATTGAGTCTCACGTTAAAAAGTAAAAAGGAGGAAAAAAACTCGGGTAAACCAGGAAAAATTCTGGATTCCAATCCGGTTTTAAATTTAGGACATGACAAAACACGTAATCAACCAACCAAAAAATCAAAGGAAAGGAGAGGGAAAAAGCAATCTTCTCATTTCTCTTTCACACACACAAGTCAATAGACAATAGATGTATGTAATTAATCGATCAAGTATGTACGTTCTACAGACTACAGTCAACTGCAGTCTACGGTCTACGGTCTACAGCCACTAAAAAGATAGACGGAATGAAAATGAAAGGAAAGTCTCGGAAAAAAGACAAACGAAAAACGACAGACCAAAAAGGAGAAAAAAGGACAGATGGAAAATGGAAAGTACGTACAACTTGCACACTTTAGACTGTAGACTCTAAAATCTAGATTCTAGATTCCAGACACGTGTATAAATCAAAGGGGATTTTGTGCGTGCATCTCCTCTGTCTCTTTCCAAACTTTTTCCATCATCCAATTTGCATATGTGATGTACCACGTTCTATCTTGCGTCGGTCTAACATGTAACCATTCTCTAAGAGTACCGCTAGATACAGTCCATTGAATTGCCACCGCTCAAAGAACTACACCCACAAATTCAACTAGCTATATCATCGCGGATTACTGATTCAAAAGCGGTAGCTGAAAACTGAAAATTTCAAACGCCTTCTTTTCATTTGTTTAACAATAATAAAAAATACTCGTTCTTTTGATTCCTGCGGTTTGTTTTACTAATATTTTGCTGATATTATTTGTCCTTGTTTAAAATTTTTTCATGATAAATTTTTATTTTTTGTAGGGATGAGTGGTGATTGATGATTTGAGCTTCAAAGTTCCAACGCTCAAAATAATTCAATTGAATGACGTAAACCATAAAATATTTTAGGCGTAAAAAGATATTGATTTCAAGAAATTCAAAGAATTTCAAAATGCGATAAAAACTTTTCTTCCTCCTCTTCTTTTGTGTTTGCTAATTTCAATATTTTCGATTTTCAGTTTCTAATGGTTTGAAGTTTGAAGTGCTCTCAGACTCGTGACTCGTGACCTTTCAAAAATAAAATTAAAAGCACAGTCAACAGTAAACTACCAGAACTATCTAAAAATTTACTTTGTTTCGTGTCACGTTTTTCACCTTTTGTAAGGCTTAAATGTCTATTGCGATGTGTTTTTTCTCTAGATTTTAGATTTTAGATTTTAGGTTCCTCGGCCTTTTTCTTTGTTTAATTTTATGTGCCTAAAATATGCAAGATCATGTCTTCTACATTCTACAATATCTATTTCTTGGACTGATAACTGATAACTGATATATGTACCGCTTTTGATTGTTAAGTAGTTTGGGAAATCTCTTCTCATTCCCCACCATATTGAATCAACAATAGAAAAACATACTTGAGCCACTTGAGGATTTCCCCAGAAATTAAGAACGAACTGCGCAATGTGCACTGTACTGCCCAATCCAATCAGACCTCGGACACACAATAAACAAAACATGAATATTTCCAATGCATCTTTAATCTTTGCATTCTACATGAATCCTAAATATCAAATTATGCACAATGTACAATGTACATATTATTATAAAATATGTACTACACACACGTTTGAATATGTAGGATGCAAGATGCAAGAGCCAGGAATGATACATAAAGATGAAAATTCCACATTCCACACACGATCTTTTTAACTTACTCTGAAAATTGAAGAGAAAAACAACAAGACACAAGACAAGAAAACTTTTTTCAATTTCCTTTCTTTCGAACCAGAAACAAGACGATAGCTGAAAATTCAAATTTCAAAAGTACAGGAAAACAAATCTGAAGCTACATCTCAGTAGAAATTGGAAGTGGAATTGAACCGTTTTTACTTTTTTCCACGGACGACAGAAGAATTTATTTATTTATTTGCTGTTGAGTGTTGAATGCTGTAGGCCGTAGGTTGTAGGTTGTAGGTTGTAGGTATGATCGTTCACTCACTTCCTTTCAAAATCCCAAGAGAACGTCAACCACATCTCTTCCATCCAGCAGGCCCAAACCAATGCACAAACCACTTTTACCACTCACTGCTCCATGTACTTTTCCTCCAGCAAAAAATAATGTCTTGAATCTTGAGTCTTGAGGTTTGAGGTCCTTTCAACCTCTTTAGGCTGTCCTCTTTCGTCTTTCAGTGTACAAAACGTGTACAATGTACAAAATACACACAAAAAATACAACGGAAAAACATGGACAAGAAAAGAAAAGTACAACTATTTATAGTCTATAGTCTATACAGTTTACAGTGTGACATTTTAATGGACCATTAAGTAGCTCTCGTCTTTTGTTTTTCTGTCATTTCACGTCTCCTCTGATTTCTGATTTCTGATTTTTGACTTGTTACTTGTGACTTATGACTTGCTACAAAAATTTGTCGGCCGACGGGAAGGAGGAAAGAGAAAAAAGGAAATTTATTTTTAAGAAAACAAAAATTTACAACAGATCTAAACTGAATGACAGTTGACAGTTGACAGTGGAAGATTGAGGATTGAAGGAGAGAAAAGCAAAAAAAGAGTAAGGAAAGGATTTACAACTTTCAATGATTTTTCCCGATTCACGAGTCCAATCTCAGACACCAAATCAAAATGAATAATAAATAGGAAATGACAGTTGTTTATGCAAGAATGCAAAACAAAATACAAAGTACAAAATGTATAAGATTTTATAATATGACAGGGAGCAGAACTGATGCTTGTGAACGCTATGAAATTTGTAATCTGCTTTGTTATTTCCCACGGGTTTTATTAAAAGGGTCTTCAGGATCAAGAATCAAAAATCAAGAATCGAAAATTGACAACTGCCGGTTGTTAGTTCTTCAAATCCAAATTCAAGTCGAGTCGTTGTCTATTGTCTACTAGTTTCTAGATTCCAGATTCTAGACGGTTTTTCTATTTTCTGCACCGATTTTGAATCTGAGTTTGACTGCCAACTGCCAGTCTCAGTTTCAGTCTCAGGTCTCAGGTCGTTTAGTTTTTAGCTACACATGATTGAAAAAGGCAAGAAGCTACCTTCAGATTCGATGTTCTTCAATCCTATTGCTTTCTATCATATTTTGTATTGTAGTCAGTAGCCAGTAGAGCAGTGTACAGTGTACATTGTACATTGGAGATTGTACGTTGGAGATTTTAAAAGTAAGAGCATAAGAACCTAATGCTTAAGCCGTAGTATTCCGTATTATGTATAAGCCTAAATATCAAATACCAAATACCAAACAACCACATTTAGCAAGAAAATAAATACACCAGTCTCCAGACTCGGAGGTTTGAGCTTGGAGTTTGGAACTTGGAGATTGGAGAGGATCTATCTAGGTCGTTTTGACTAGCTCGAGGTTTTTTGTTTAGTTGGCAGTTTTATTTTTTATTCTGCAATAAAAAGGATTTTTATGACGGACTACGTACTTACTAGACACTATATATAGACTATAGACACTATATACTAGACACTAGACACAGCCAACATTCAGCAGGATCCAACATCTTTTATGTATTTTGGTATTTTTGTGTTTTCTTCGTATTTTGTGGTTCGTATTATGTATTATCCAGAATTATAAGCACGCTCTATGCTCTCGTGTATCATTTTACCATGGCATGATGCGAATGCGAATCATGTTGATTCCGATTCCAATTCTGACTCTGACTGTTGACCGAGTGCCTACCTCCTACGTTCTAGATTATCCCACAGTCTACAGTCTACAGTCTACAGTCTACATGTTTGTACACATCTATTGTACATTGTAAATTGTATTGCACACATATCAGTTTACTTCTGTACGCTGTTTTCTGTGTTCTGTATTCTGTATTCTGTACAACAACATTATTGTGCGTATTTTGTTTACATTATGAAAAATGCCAAGTGCCAACGCATATGTGTGTGGATAAGAAGAGTAAAGAGTAAAGAGAGTAAAGTGTGCGTAAGTGTTATGCATTATGTATGAAGTATGATGTTTGATCGCCTGACTCTGACCTGAGACCTGGCACGGACACATCCACCATCCACCATCCACAATCCACAATCCACAATGTACATCGCACATACATTTATGCGAGAGCATTGCACATTTTGTACATATGGTAAATGGGAGGTAGTTAAAAAACCGTCCAGAATAAATAAACCTCTCCACTTTCCACTTTCCATATGTTTTACTTTCATGTTCACTTTCAACTTTCAATCTTACAATTTACTTTCCCCTTTCCCCTTTCCCTTTTCTCTACAATATACAACATACAGTCTACAGCCTACAATATGATGTAAAATGTGTGAGGGATGATTTCTAGCATATTTCAGCATTCAGCATACCAGATTTTACTTTAGTTTAGAATTTCTATGTATTTTGTCAGGGGTTGGATTGGATTGCCTAAACCAAAAGTACAAAATACAAATGCAAAAGACACACATCATAATATATTCGCAAAATCTCCTTTTATAACATGTTAACCATTCCATTGAGAAACTAACAACTAAAAGCTAAAACCAGGCTTGTAGTTTTTGGCTTTTAGCTAAACCTACCACAGCACAATGTAAGTAGGAAGTAGTAGTAGTAGTAGTAGTATTTTAAGCCACTTTTCTTTGTTAACATAAGTACAAAGTAATACGTAAAACGTATGGAGTATGGAGCATTTAAAACATGTTTTGTGTTTGTGTGTATGCGTGTGTGTTATGTCTGTAGTCTGTAAGGAGAAAATGGACAAATGGACGAGTGGACGAGTAAAGAGGAAACAAGTGCGTATCCTTTGTAATTCAATAAGGTTGTTGTTGTTGTCTTGTTGTTGTTTTGTGCTACTCTTGTATTTTCCACTTTTACTGCCATTGCCATTCATTAACATTGAATTTGAGCCAAAAGAGCTTATAATATTATAAGACATAAAATCTATTTTGCCAAGTAAAGGAGAAAATCGGCCAAGATCATCAAAAATAGACAGAAAAATATATGATATGAGGCTGTAGACTGTAGTCTTGAAGAGGGAAGAGGAAAGGTCATCTTTCCTCATATAGGCATATAAAATATACATCTAGAACCTAGAATCTAGACTAGATGTAAAGGAAGAGAAGAAACTGGCTCAAAGCACCGTGGGATATGGGATGTGGGATAAAAACGCAAAAATTTCCGAATATAGAAGATAGGGTAAACAACATATGCTTCCAAGAAAAGCTGGATTACAATCAAAAATCAAGAATCAAGAAAAAAACTTTGTTCTTTTCCCATTTTCCCATTCCATTCAGCATTCAAGGAATCTCCCTTCTACACTTTATACTTTATCCCTGTAACCTGAGGATCTGGGGATTTGATTCCCCAGCTCCGTTTTCCCGGTTCCATCATTCTCGCGTCCTTAAAACCTTGGAAAAAAAACCCAGCTAAATCATCAGCTTTTTTATGGAAAATATTTTCTGTTTCTTATCAAATACCATGTATACCTTGTTCATTGTTCATAATTCACAACATAGTAGGAAAAATGTAGAATGGTTTTTTACACTCCCATTTAAAGATACAGTTTGCAGTCTATTTTTCGTGCTTAAGTATCATATGTGATCAGATAATTTGATGACTGACCAATGACAATCAGGCTGTTTATTGTTTGTTGTTTACCCATAAGATCCATAATCCATAATCCATAATCCATGATCCAGTAAACGACGTAAAAAAACAATAACAATTATAATTGTCCTTGTAAACATTTGAAACTGAAAAGACCTTGAATAGGATGGATGATAAATGGACTCGTCTTTTATCTCTTGCTAGTACATCTTGAGTCTTGAGTCTTGAATCTTGAACACTTATTTGACTCTGTGCGTATTATGCGCCAACATCCAACATATTTGTAGATTGTAGATACAGAGAAAGTTGGAGAGGACTATAATAACCACATGATGACAATGACAATGACGATTGGCAATGATTATACCCCAGTTTTCTCCGTCTTGTGTGGACGGTGGATGGTGAGCTGAAAGCTGAAACGAGGTCAGATGAAAGTAGATACACACAACACACAAGACACAAGCACATAAGACAATGGAAAATGGAAAGTAGAGTATGTGTAAGAGTATAAGAGATCTAGTTGGAGCAAATACTGTCTATAGTATACAGTACACAGTAGGCAGTAGATGAGGACAAAGTAGGTGAGGATGCAAAAAGAAAGGCGGAAAGAAAGTAGAGGATTTTTCTATTCCCACAGGAGCAGTTGACGCGTGACGGCTCATTCTGAGTGATTTTGCACTCTCCATGGATCCATCTTCCTCCTTGCTCTTCAATGCCCAAAGCCCAATGCTCAATGCTCAAAGCTCAATGCTCAATGCTCAAAGCAGAGAGCAAAGTTCTATACTTTCTCAAGTCAATGAACAAACGATTTTCCGAATAACTAGTTTTTACGCTCAACCAACGACTGCTCAAATAAAGGGAAAAGCACACGTACTGACACACACAATGTACAATGTACATAATAATATGCAGTTCTTCTGTACTTGTATCTTCCTTCAACTGTATTTCGTATATGTGTCTTCTAACACTCTATCATATACATTATACATTATACACTGTTCTTTAACTCTCTACTCTTTATTTTCCATGTACAATATTCATATATATATGTACGGTGCGAGAGAAACCCTCACCCAATATTTGTCCTTTTGTATTTTATATTGTGTATTGTTAATGGTGCGCTCGAGGTTTTAGTTGTGGTGGTGGTTGTGGCTGTATATGTATGTTTGAATACGTGATCGGTGATTGGTGATCGGTGTGTGCTTAGTGCCTACGCATTTGAAATAGAAAATAGCCAGAGTATTTTCACACATACATGTAGAGGCTCGAGACTGGAGACTGGAGACTCGCGAATGGAAGGGAAAGTGGGTGTCAAGTGGGCTCTTCTTAAAGTGTTTTGCCTCTTTCATCTACTTACAAGTACAACAAAACATGGAATGGGTGCAATGTACAGTGTACAATGTGTAATGTTTACTGTACGTGTAATCTGTACTGCGAATGAGCATTAGCTACCCTTTAGTCACGCTCACACGCCAACAACCACTGGACACTGGAGTAATGAGGAGAAATTCAACACTATTTTTAAATTCAACTCTCAGCTCACGTCTCAAATTACACACCCGTATTCTCAAATTCTCTATCATCAATTGGAAATATGTCGAATGTCGAATGTCGAAAGAGAAATAGGAACTTTTCTGCAAATTCAAATGATAAAAGATGAATACAAATCAAAGGCGCACTTAAGTGTACAATGTACTATGCAATGCCTTAGTGCACACTACTCACCATACAAACTACAAACTACAGTTTATTTTACGTTTTCTTGGAGTATGTGAGAAACTTTGAACTTGGTTTATATTTTGTATTCTTGGAATGTATATAAAAATAAAAATAAAACTGTTTTTCAATGAATGATGAAAGTTGAAGGTTAGGTAAGGTCAGATAAAACTTTATATTTTATACTTCTATTTTTATTACGTGCTGGAACACCAAAACAAACCATACAAGGCAAGTCAAGCCGAGCCAAGTTGGAAAAGCAGGAA
The DNA here is from genome assembly GCA_034698265.1 of Sminthurinus aureus. Taxonomy (NCBI): domain Eukaryota; kingdom Metazoa; phylum Arthropoda; class Collembola; order Symphypleona; family Katiannidae; genus Sminthurinus; species Sminthurinus aureus. Next base: position 15,902 of record JAQGBH010001055.1, on the reverse strand, counting down.
AAGACACACTTTTCCTTTTCAACCCCTATGACAAACAAGTAATGTGAAAAAAATCACAGACCCCTTTAGTTACGAGATCAACCGTTTCTAGTTGCTGCTGTCTTTAAACAAAGTTTCTGAAATTGATCTAGTTTTGAGTTCTGAATTACTATAGGTCATTAATAAACAAATTCGAAATGGTTTTGTTGTTTGAGATCAATGTGTTTTTTGTCAACAAATATTTTAATAACTTGTAAACCATTTTCAGTGTGGGTGAGTGCACCGATCAAAATATTGAAAGTTTCAATCAAATCAACGTTCAGGACGTCGAGAGATTCGTTTTGAGTTGTCACATGACAACAATCAGAATTTAATCAAATGAGCCAAATTTTAATTCAAATAAAATGAAAGTTATTTAACGATTGCAGCCAAACCATACAAATGGCGGGCACGAGACAAAAAGCGTTTTGTTGCTCATGCAAAAGCACACCCTTCCTCAAAAAATGAGAAAAATCGTTGGACCGGAGCAATGTTCAAAAAATTACAAAGGCCCAAGAAAAGACCCAGAATCCACCAAAATGGAAAATTTTCTCATTTTATTGATACATGTGGTGGAGTCCGGGGCAAAGTATTTTTGTGCCGAAAATCAAGTTTTTAACTTTTGTGGATCAACCACGATCCAGGATTTTTTATTTTTTCCGTTTTGTGAACAAAAATGACTACTTTTTGATTTGGTGAAGAAAGTATCAATTTGATTGGGGTAAGTCCAAAGTGAAAGGTGTTGCTCGTGAGCTCAAAATACTAATTCCTTTTTATCCCGTCCAAAAATGTTGATATTTGGCTGCGAAATGGCCAAAGACGTTTTTGAGAGTTCCAGCAAACACAGACATTATTTACTTAATAGCAAAATTCTGTTGCTATAGGATTTCGTAACTAAAGAAAAATGGGAGGTAAACCGTAAAGTTTTCTAGAAGTTGAAATCGAATTCCCAGTATTTGTGTAGTGTTGATGTAAAGTTTTAATTGGGTTTAAACTTTAATGACAATACATTGTTCACTGTACATATGCACCAATCCAAAAATATTTACTGTTTACAAATCCACCCACATATTTTATTTAACCTTGAAGAAAGTTGTATGTTGTGTTTTAAGTTTTGAAGGGGGAAATCCACAAGAGTTCAAGGTAGGTTAAAGGTGGAAATACAGATAATTATTGATGATCATATGTTCAAACGATCTAAATTACCTCATATACACAGTTCCTTAATTCCAGAACTGAGAACTGAAAACCCACTAAAGAAATCAACATCAGCAAAAGTAACAAACAAAGCAAAGGTATCATGTTGATGTTTAATGCCAAACTTTACCAGTTTACAAAAACAGGGTTGTACTTTGTGCATTGTACACATCTCTGATATTTTATGTATCTAATAGCAACAGTACTAAATAGGAAATTCCATCGGGTTCATTTACAATTTATTTACCAGTTGCTCGAGCACGTCATCACATTTGCATCAGTATTCTCGGTAGATTATGTACCTAACGATATCAACAAGGAACAATGAACAAGCTTCAAATTTAAAACTCCCTTTTGAATTTTTTACTGTTTTCTCCTTGAATGAATTTTCCAAAGTAAAAATATGCTTGTAAGTTCTAATGCATTTCTAATACCACGTCTAATTTCTAAGCTACAAAAATCTGTTGCTTTAAACTTTATACGGCGACAGATACCGGTATCAGATATAAGATACGAGGTATGGATTCGGTGAAACTCGTACCATAAAACTGTTTAGAAATGACATTCTGAGAATCCATTTTTTTTGCATAAAATTGTTTGTGCATTTCACAGCATTTTCCTTACGCTCCCTTGTTTTTGCAATTGGCATGAAATGTGAATACTTTATATATTATTCAGTATGTTTATGTACATCCGTAATACAAAACATTGACCCACATTATTTTTAACACGTTTCTGCTTGGGCATCAATGTGTAATACGAACAATGTACAGTACACAACGGGATTTCCTCCATTTCTGTTATGCCTTCGTTGTGTCTTACTACTTACTACAACTGCTTTCCTTTTAACGTCTTTTGTATTTTGTAGTTCCTGGTTGTTTCTATGTATATGTAATATGCACTGACATCCGAATTCGAATGTTAAATCCATAATGTTTAGTGTATGGGGTCTTACTTCAAACATGAAGGTATCTACCTCCTCCCGGATGTCCAAATCTGTCAAGAGGAGAGCAGGATTCCCATTTAGATTTTGAGTCTTCTGTGCTGTCAATAATAGATCAAGGAAAGCCACACGACGTTTTCCTGTTCAAATAAAAGAAGGAAACATTATTGGAAATACTATAATATTGTGCATTGTACATGGTGTAGTTATTATTTATTTTCTATGTCATCCTATGCAATGCTTTCTATTTTCCAACCCCGAGTATTTTTTCCACTCGATCGACCTTTTCCTCTTCTTATTTGTTTTGGAATTTTGAGCTTTGGAGTTTTGCAATACATATATCTAAAGCTTCACAAGTTCCACAAATTCAAAAGAATATAACATATCAAGAAAGAAATATACTACAGAGTTCAGAGTGCAGAGCGGAGAGGACACGGTAATGGTACGTGAGTAAAAATAGATACAAAGAAATGCGCTTTTATCATTTTTTCTCGTCGTGGACGATATATTGCATTTTACAAAATATTTGGCAGTAAAAAACTTTGATAAATTTGATGAATTCGATAGGCAACCGCTTTGCAAGTTTTCCAATGTTCAAGGTTCAAGATCCAAGATGCGAGATGTGAGTTACTTGCTTTGTAACATTTTCATAACAGCGAGGGAACAGATTGTGACATTGTGCATCACGTAGATTTTAGATGGCATTCGGATAATGTGTAATGTGGTGGTGTGTGGTTTGGTTTGGTTTGGTTGGATATGGTTTGAGGCTTCATAAGGGAAGATAAAAACAGTTGTTGAAAGAAAGAAGTTGAAATTGTGCTGAGTTGCTCATTGTTCATATTGAGTTGAGTAGAGTTGAGTAGAGTTGAGCTTGGCTGACAAAACTATGTTTGCATTTGTCTAGTGTCTAGTGTCTAGTGTGTATGGGATGGGATATGGAAGAATGTGGTGTGAAAATGGAGAAAGTCACGAGAAATTTATATAAAACGGACTTTGGTTGGTGATCCCTGTCATGATTTATTAGTCGTCTTCTTCTTCATTCTCCATTCTCCATATTAATTTCCATAAATGTGACACAGTGGATTTCCCTGTGGGGAAATATTGTTCAACTATTTAGACTTTACACTGTACAATATACGCTCTACACAGTCACACTTGCACAATATGCATTGCACACACAAAATGTATACCGAAATATATAGAAACGAAACGGATTCAACATGCAGAAGATCAGACAGACATTGCAAATTTATTGCCGACGGGGAAAAATCCTCTCACTTTGTGCTGTCATCACTGCGTCTTCTCGCCCCTCGCTCCTCGCTCCTCGTCCATATGCCATTTCCTCCATAAACTCTTTGCTAATTTTCATGAACCCACAACCCTGCAGCTGTGCCTTTTCTTTTCCTACGAATATTTCTATCTTCTGAATTCTCCATTCTTATCTGAACGAAAGCGTGTGCCCTTCACCAGATATTTATGCATATTGTGTAAATTGTAAATTAGTATGACGTGTTGCTGGTCCTTGGATGGAAAAAAATTCGCAGTCCTCCGTCATTTTACCACACAAAATACACCAATTTTATACATACGGTATTTAGCTTCACTAAAAGCAACGAAATGATGGAACGGTATTTTAAATTTTTTTAAAAAGCTGAGTTTTGTTTTTGCTTGTTGTCAATGTCTTATGGACACTGGACAGTTATTTTTCACTTTTGCTTCTAATTTGTAAGTATTTAGGAGAAAGTTCTCTCTCTGTGATCTTTTCTTTTGATTTTTGACAAAGACTTTGACCTCGCAGCATGTTTACTTGCCTTCGTTTTTCGTTTCTTATTTGCCTGTGGACTCTTTTGTATTGGGCTTTTAAATTTGTAATTCAAAAATCTTTGACTGAGGTTCGCCAAAAATCTTAATGAAGACACGTATTCCAAATTCCAAGAAAAAACGGTCTAAGAGTTGAAAAATCGTGTGTGTCCTCGTGACTCTTATTTATAGAGTGTAGAGAATAGAAAAGCATTGAAATAGGCGTCAGTACTCTATACTCTGTAGTCTGTACTCTTACCCTTCATGTAGACATCATCCTCTTTTTTCTCATTTTCATCCCCTCCCTTTGCGTTTTGGGCTTCCTCCTCTGCATTTTTAGAAACGAATTCTATCTTCCGCTCTCGAATGACCTGCAGAAAAATAAATATGTTTACGATTCACTCAGTTTTCTCTTGTTATCTATTTTTCAACCTTGAACAATGAACCATGAAGAATGAATAGTTAATTAAAAATTTAAAATGCTGAAAATGTTGCCGCAACTACAACTTTTCATTTGCATTTTGATGTAAGGGTAAAATGTAAAATTGAAAGGACGTAGGAGGAGAAAAGAGACTCACGGATTCAGTAAAACCGTGAAGGATTTTCAAAAGAGCTTTCTCTTCCCGTCCAGACGGAGAGACATTCCACAGGATGTCCGGATGAAGCCACGGTCGCACTTGTCTGTGTTGAATTAACTCACTGATTCTAATTTTAAAAAAAACAGAAGACAACTTGAATATTGAATAGGCACTTGAATCTATTTATAAAATATTATCATCATTATTTGTATTATTAAAGGAAATCCCTGCAGCTTGTCTGTCTGTGTTTTGAATTTGAATGAAATTAATGAAGTTCAAAAAAATCATGTGACATGCATTATAATTTATAATATTTCCATTTTATATTTTCTATTCCAAACTAAACTCCAAACCCGTACCGATAAATTGCTTTAACATATTCCGTATCTCGCTCTTGCTGAGCATTGATTTTTATTCCCATGGCAGTTTCTGAAACAAGACAAGAAAAGAGAAGGCATTCCAGTTTGTCAGTTCAACAGTTTAGTTTTCAATTTATATCCTACATCCTACATTCACGTTAAAAGCACATGGTATATGTATTATGTATGTAGCATGTCGTACCACAAATGATGTCAAGAGCACATCTGGTGATGTATGGGAAAACGTTGAATGTGTTGCCGGATCCGAATTCTTCACGGAAAATGGTCACAAGAGTCTCGGCTTGTTCATTGAAAACATCGAGGAAATCATCCAGGATTTTGAAGTGAAATGTCGGCGTCAGCATTTTACGTCGATGAAACCATTTTTGACCTATTTGCACACAGAACACAAATAAAATGGAATAAAAGTACATTTTGTAATAGCGTAATAGCTTTTTTCTTTTATCTTTATCAATTGAATTTACATAAAACTTGCTTTGGTTTAGGAAAATATTGAACATTTTCCTTGTTCTTTGTTCTATGCTCTATAATCTATACTGTACCTTGACTAGTGAGAAGTCCCGTCCCGAGCCACGGCATCAACATGTCATAGTCTGCACTTTTATCAATGTGTGTATTGGACGACAGTACTTTCTGCATTGTATACAAATTCCCATTAAAATTTCATGGCACTTAAAATTTCAAACTTTAAATAATGTAAAAAAGCCATTCAAATTTTATACTACAAAAAGCGTGATTTATTTGTAAAATGTGCTGAGTTGGTCAGTTGTCAGCTGTCAATTTTTTCAAGTTCAATCGAATCTCGAGTCTCGAGTCTCTAGACTCTAGCCTCTAGTCAGTAAATTATAAACAATGGGTTTAGATTTCAGATTTGAGACGATAGAAATTTTCGCCCTTTTTCCTCCTCTACTTTGTGTTTTTTCTCTCTCTCTCATGTGTATATTGCTCTTCTATATGAATCTACAAGTGTACGTACATAACTTGTAATTTCTATTTAACGTTTGTCTTTTTACGAGAATTTGAACTGAAAGATGGAAATAGCAAATAGAGATAAAAATTAGTAGTTATGCTGGGTACTGGATATTTGCCATCTGGCGACATTTATACATCCTTGCCCATAAAATATTAATTTATGTATGCAAATGAAGAAAGTTTGGTTCAAGAAGTTCCTTGTTGCTCCTTTTCCAACGATCAACGATCAGAGATAAAGGGAAAAGGGGAAAGGAAAAAGGAAACATTAAAACAACTACCTATGCACTATGCACTTTGGAACAATCGATAAATATTTAGGTTATTGGAAGATGTTTCATGCAGATTGAAGCTGCAGTCACTGTTTATTTTTTACATTTGAGTATTGATTTTTGATCACTGAGCATTGAGCATTGAATATGTGATCCAAAGAACTACAAATGACATGCAATAAAGTTTAACGAAATAAAAATTGCATTTTAAATACGAAATCACCTGCCTGAATATCAATTTCACTGGTAAGAGAAACGCAAAGTCGTTTTCCAATAAGGATGCGAAAACGATGCCCGTACTTTTGTCTCCATGTTGTTTGGAGTTTAAACAGCTCTTGAAAATGAAATTGAAATGGAAATTCACCAATACATAACAGTTGCTTTTTTGTAATTAATAAGTTGTGTAAAACATGAAAGAGTAGCATCTCCTTTATTTGACTTTAGACTTTTTACAAAGTTTAAACTTTTCCTGAAAATGAGCTCATGAGAATTCAGAAAGGAAACGGATTTTTTTACCACAGTGTGAGACGAGAAGATCCAAACAATTTCCTACAATTGGGAAACTTTTCGGTCCAGGAATTTTTAAATTTTCTAACCGATGCCACTCGGAAATTTCATTGTGAATCCACTTTACACTTTTATAAATCACAGTACAAAATCCTAACGTCACTGCAAGGCTGAAAAATGTATCCACATTGATCATTCTCACGAATGAGAATGACAATGGCAATGACAATGGCAATTTAAAATCTAATTTTAAATCAGTGCCAACTGCCAGCAGCCAATGTCACTGTACACTTTAAAGTTCAAAGTAAATAAATAAATAACAGTGCCATAAAAATATTTAAACTATTTTTATTCTCATCGTGGTGGAAAATGAATGCGAATAGCTTGTATATTGTTTATTGTATAATATCGCGAATTGAGAATTACGAGTTGGACAAAAAATTATAAGCCTTCTTCAACCTTCACTCTTCACTGTATTTCGTTTATCATCTATCACCTATTACTAGTATTTACATAAGGTAAAATTTTAATTGTAGTTTGTAGCTGACCTGTGAAATTTCTTGGAAACTTGGAAATTGGAAACACGCGGATGCTGGATTGCAAAACAGGCGTATTGCTTACGTGCTCTGTGTTCCATTTTCAATTCTCAGCGTGTGAATTTTTGTCATGTCATTAAAAATTATACAGCCCATTTATTGTATATTGTACATATTAAATATTAGATATAAAAGATAAACCGTATTTCACCTTCTGAATCTAAAAATAATAATGTAACACTAAAAAGGTGGAAAATATTTAAAGAAAATGACACCTTTCAAGATTCTAGAATCTAGGGGGAACAAAGACAATGCACTCTTTTTAATTAAATATCAATTAATTATAGGGAAGAAACGTCATCCGTTTGTCTTTTTTACGTATGTAGTCCCACGGGAATAACACGATTGGGATGAATTGAATTCATTTGTGGGTGTAAAACCTATAGTCAACTTGTCAAACTTGCCAAACGTGTTTCAGTTTTTTTTACTGTCCAGGTTTAATGTACGGTACAAATTACATAATACTTTAGCCCAGTCTTTAGTCTTTAGTCATCAGTCATGAACTTATTTGAAATTGGACAGATCTCAACTTGGTACTTGGTTGTGCAAAGCTCAAAACTATTGTACAAATATAAAGTAATTAGCATGCAAAAATAACAAGCGTCTCAACTCGGTGAATTTTATAGGGACAAATATAAAACAAATGGGGCATTTTTTCAAAGTCATGTGCATATTATATTATAATTTTGAGAAAAAATGAAGATGAACCTCCGTATCATCCGCCCGATTGATGGAGACATATGTTTTCCCAAATAGAGAAAAGGTGATTCTGCGTCCATATTTTTGGAGCCAACTTTGAGCAATCTCCATTAAATCTATTGACAATAGTTAGGAAAGTTATAGTGATGCGTGATGAGACATAAGAGTCTAGAGTCTATACTCTAGAGGCTCTCGAGCCTCTCAAGTGAAGACTCAAGACACCTTAACACTCAACAAGAAGTACAACAGAATATTTATTATAAATTAAAATGTGCACCGTACCAACGATTTAAACCAATAATCATATTAGAAAACTTTATAAGACCAAAATACATTGTACTTTTGTGCTTTTTATATTTGATATTGTACAATCAACATCCAATCTTATGATTAGCTGCATGGTGCATTTGCACTGTTACTTTTTTCATCAGTACGATATCGACTTTTGATTATTGAGTATTGATTATTGATACTTTCGAAAGTAATACAAAGTGCATTGAAAATCCATGCAACTTACTCACGTTCATTGTCTACGTTCATTTGCAGAGCATTGCCCAGCAAAGGAAGTGAAGGTGGACCACCAAAGGCTCTCAAAAGTTTCGTCGATCTTTTGTTCTCATGAACCATAATCCAAAGAGTGAGACATAGGAAGAAACTCGACAAGATCCAATTGAATACTGATGAGGATGCTGATAATAATAATAATGATTCTGATGACGATTCTGCTGATGATGATGAGTCCAACTCCGACTGTATTACACTTGAGCCCAACAGCAACATTGTGCATCAAAAATAAGAACTAATAATAGCACTATCTGTATTGATTGATGATTGACACTCAGTGTTCCGTATTCAGACAGTATTGTACACATACACACACAACTACACACCAAGATTTTTCTTTTCACTCTTCACTCACTCACTGAATCAGACACAAGACACAGGTATTTACAATCTTGAATGCAAAGAGTGCATAATACATAATCCTTTGAATCCTCTGATACAAAAGGGAATCAAGAATCAGCAAGATTATAATATATTACATGGATAGCATGTTTCAAACTGTCTACTGTGTTTATTTTTGGTTATTGTTGTTGGCTCAACTAAAGTTTCACTTTTCTTTTGAATTAAATTTCAGATGAAATGTTATGAGAAAGTGTCTTTGTAAGAGACACACAGAGAGAGAGAGCGCTCAAGATGAGAAACACGTTTTACTTGAGCTTTGTGAACAGAGAAACTCAAAACTCAAAATTCAAAACTCAAATGAATAATGAATAATGAGGGGCTTTGGCTATCGTAATTCGGGACTAATGACTAACAAAGGAAGAACGTGTTTTTCTCGTAAACTTTGATATAAAAGTTTTTTTACACAACTTCATACCTATATATATCTAATATCTAAATACCACGACGGCCTTCGGCCTTGACTCCATATTCCATTATTCCATATTCCATTCCATCGTCATACGAACCGTGAAATTTCACTTTGAGGAACAAAGTGGAAAAAGGGAAAATAACATTCACCATGTCATGTGCCATTCATTTCATGTTTAATCCAAGTTTTAGCAGCCCATCCGCAAACGAAATGAAATGAAATCCAAACAAAAGGAATTTTTTATCATGCTCATAATGATTTATAATTAATAAGTATGATCCTTAAATAAGAAGCTTCTTCAAATTTGTAGTTTGTAGTTTGTAGGTCCTTTGTACTTTGTACTTTGTAAACACGAGGATAAAATAATGGACAAATATTACAAAGAGGGGAAATCCAACAAGTTTAAATTTCAATTTTGACGTTTCCTTCCTCGTGCATCATGCAGCATCTTCTATGCAAAATGCGAAAATACCAGGCGCAGTACGTATCAAATGTAGTTCATAAGCAAAACTTATTGCTGTTTAATAATAGGTGGGAGATTGGAGAGTATGAAAATCTTTTAGCGTTCAGCATTCAGTATCCTAGCTCGTAGCCGTAGCTCTTAGCTCCTAATAGCTATGCATGTGCTCATCACTTTCTGTGAAAAAAACTATCAAAGGAACAAGCATATTCACTATACACACTAGTTGCTGGCGCTCATGCTTAACGAAAGTAAAAAAAACAACATGAATCATGAATATCTTTTGCTTCACTTTAATTTCAAGAAAAGTAGATAAAAGGAAGTAGGAAAAATTATTTTTAATGGCTGAAACTAAAAGTTTCCATACCAAACACCCATTTTCAGGCTCAAGAAACTCAAGACTCAAAAGAGGCTCAAGACTCAAGGTAAAAAGTTATGAAATTTTCCAGAGTATCCTATTCTTTTAGATTTGAGCTTAGGTCTTAACGTGCAGATTTCAAACACTTGTTCCCTGCTCCCTGTTTCCCTTGTTGTTTGTGCTCACATATGTTAAGGCTAATGTACGAAATGAAAAGAAATTTTGAGTTCATGGTTGGTTGATGCTTGACGATTGATCATGGATGATGGATGATTGACCTACCTCAACAAATTCAGCACGTGCAAATCCAATATAAGGAACACCCATTATCCAGGACAGATCCAGTCCTTTCCTCAAAGTTAGAGAGACAGTTGTCATACGGAAAAACACTGAGGTTGGTCGTCGTCGTCACGTTCAAATTGTTTGTTGGTTGTCAAATTGTCCCGTGTCCAATTTCCAGTGCAGTTTCACGTTCCGTGATTTAATGTAAAGTCATACACCATACACACATGTCAAAAACAAATGGACAAATATTCGAGGAAGAAAGTCATCTTAGTATATGAATTAAAATATTACGAAATACGGAACACAAAATGTTCCAGGTTCCAGCGTTAGGTGTTAGGTTAGTTAGCAAAGTCGAGCATAATTATTTTGATAAACTAAGTACATTCACTTTTTATAGAGCTGTACAAAAGATGTTATCGAAAACGTCAATCGTCCTTTTATGTTTTGTCAGTTTAGTATTTAGTAGTGAGTATGAAAATGAAAGGACAGTTCATGTACCAAAATCAAAAATCAAATAAAAGCAATAAAGTTAATTACAATTTACAATTTACAATCTACAAACCTCGTTATCCTTTGCTAACATAATGAGGACGTAGTGCTTGGAAGATAGTTGAAAGTGTATTCTTGGCCCAAATTGAATCACCCACGTATCCAGTACTTTCAACAATACTGTACATAAAATAAGTACGTTATCCATAATATAAATTTACACTACAGTAGTTTATTTATATACTTACAGAAATACATTGATGAAGTTAATTTGTCATGATTAATACCAAAAATTACAAAAACAACTATACACTGTACATTACTAGCAAATTATTATCTACTTTACACTTGATATTTTAGTACTAGAAGAAGTTACTACGTAGAATATACATAGAATATACAAGTGTGGACTAATTTTAGTAACCACCCACACCAATAATAATTAACTTTTCCCCTTTCTGAAGTGCATTCAGCATTTTAACTTCAATATCCCAAATTCCAATGAATCTATTAAAACATTAGGTTGTAGGTTAATTAATAGATTTACGTTCGCTTTAGTTTCGTTGCATTCCGGATTCCGGAATGGAACTCAAATTCAAATACAAATTACTGACGTAGTTCAAAACACTCATTTTACATTTTTGATTTCAAAAATCCACAATTGAAGTTCCCCGTGGAAGAGCTTCCAAACTCGTTTTTGAGCTCTCATATAATTAACACGTAAATACCATGGAAACTAAAACGAGATTGGAAGCTCTTCCACGGGGAAATTCAATTATTATTACCAGTTTTAAGTTTTAATCAAAAATGAAAAATTAACATTGAACATGTTTTCTAATCTCTGCAGGCAATCCAATCACATTTACTCCAATAAAATGAGTAACAATGTTTCATGTCAATCTGGATGCTGAAAATGGAAATATTGTAATTCTGCAGCCTACAAATATTTGTTTCAAGTTTCAAAACATTTTCATATATAAAACCCATTTCTTTTTTACCTTGCAGAACAAATTTAGTTAAAGCTTTATTTGAATTTTAGATTTACTTCCTTATCAATGAGTTGCAATAAATAATGTAGGATAAATAGAATTTTTTAGTCTTACATTCATTTGAAACATTAAGTTCCAGTGCATTTCCAAATACAGGGATTGTTGGGGGACCTGGAATTTTGGACAGGAGTTTGGCTTGTCTTGACTGCCGGAAAAATAGTAGATACACAGTCAGTGCTCCAGAAACGAAAAGCACCACAAGAGAGATCATTTTTGCGCTCTTTGTTCACTTTGATTCACTTAAACAAATCACGCAGTTAAATCTGATCTCCAGAATCCAGACTTTGGATGATTGCACACTGAGCACAAAACACTGGTCACTGGAAGTAGTTTATAGTTTATATTGTCATCAAAATTATAACATGTTCAAATATGTACACATTAAACAGAAAATTTGCTGGAAAACTTTGGCCTACTAATAGACTTGAAACCTCAAAACTCAAACCGCAATGAAAAATGTCGAGTTCCCCCTTCTTCTAATTTAATACAGTACTCCTGAAATTGAAATTGTCCGCTGTCTACTGATCACTGATTATTGATATTGCTAGTTAAACTCTCAAATTGTAGGAAAGCTGTACTATCAATTATCAATTTCAAGTATGTGGAGAAGTGGTTAGGCAAACTGCACTTGACACTATTATATAAATATATTGAAAAATAGTGGAAACTTTAGTATATTTTATATTATATAATATTTTGTTCCACTTGGATGTGCAAGTAAAACTACCTGCGTGCGTGTGCAAATACGAAATACAAAAAATACACCGTAGCAAAAAACACTGTATGAAACGTAAACCAAACGCCAATTGTCTACAGTATGTACAATATACAATATACAGGTGTCTGCATAAAGTACATACGTTAGGTATAGCGTGCAAAAAATTATGATAAAAAACTTTGATGTTTTTTTTATACAAGAGTTTACTGGAGCTGTAGTTAATTACGTAAACAAAAGCGTTCTCAAACTTCACACACAGATGAGAACATTTGAAATTGGATTCTATATTTTAGATGGTAGATTGTGGATTCTACGGTGCACATTATATTTTTGATCCTTTTCAAAGCTCAAAACTCAAAATGACAACTGAAACTGTTTGTTATTTCCCCGTCCATCCGTCCAAATAGGATTCATCATTTACTTAAATGTAATACAAAATATTGCATGTATTTAGTGTTGGGATTGTAGGTAGTTTTCAGTTTGTATTTTGTACATGTGAGAGTGAAATACAGTATTCAGTATTGAATTAAAAAATGACGATGGACGATGGGTGATAGTGAGAGTTTATCTTATCTTGTCATTTTTTATTCTCTCTTTATATAAATACCCATAGACATAAGCACATCATGCATCATCCATACTACACATACAGTAAGCCTGTCTTTTCTATACACTTAATTGAAGACTGAGCACTAGGAACTACACAGGGAACAGATGTGGACTTTAGAAATCCATATTGGGATATGAATTGAATACAAAATAGAATGTAGAATGCACAATATAAGTAGAGAATTCACAACAAATCTTAGTCGGCAGCCGGCATTCCAATAGTTATTTATATCCGTACTTCATTCATATATAAATATAATATATGCAGATATTTTTATTCACAAACGTGTGGGATCAAAAGAGAGGAATCTTTTTTGTAATGCATCATTATGAAGCACTGTTTTGAGCTTCTAGTTTTGAACTTCGAGTTCTGAGTTTTGAGCTTTGAGTTGATAACCAACTTTGAAATTAAAAAACTTTTCTTGCAAGTTCAACTCATGGAGATGCACTTCACTTCTGTATACTCTATACTCTGTGCATTTAACATTGAGATTCAAACTTTTCTGTCACTTGAATTCCGGGGTTTTATATATTATAGAGTCTAGAATCTAAAATCTAGCATGTAGAGTTTAATCGTGGGAACCAAGGTATAAATTATTTTAAAATTTCTCTAATAAGACTGTAACAGTATGAAATAAGAAGTGAATTCTGAATTTCCTTGTCAAGAACTGTAAGTACTTGTGTATATATCAGGGTTCGATATTTCCCGGGAAAAATAGAATTTTGCTTCCCAGTGGGAGAAACTGGGAAAAACTGTGAAATGGGAAAAATTGGGAGAAATGGTATTAACATGGAAGGGGCATAATGATACAAAAGATTTTAAATTTAAATCATTTTTTAAATAATCAAAAATACATAATCGATCAATTATCATCAACTATAAGAGGGTTCTTTGGGTTTATTTTAATTAAAAATAAACCTTTTCAACAAATTTTTTGCATTTCCCCGTTTTTTCCAATTCTCCCATTTTTCACAGTAAATCTCTAGTGGTAAAAACCAATTTTTCCCATTTTGCACATCACAGTTTCTCCCGTTGGGCGAACCCTGATCAATCCCCATACTCTGAAGATGGTGAACGAGGGCCAGAATTGAAAAATTAAACACAAAGACTCGTAACACACTTAAAAACTTAATCGCACTTACGACCATCATCCGCAACTGCCGAGTCCATCACAAAAACCATGACCAATGCTAAGGACGCAACGACCCATAGAAAACGGCTCGCTTGTTTCATCATTTCAGGTTTTGAATTTTGAATTTTCTCGTAAATTTTCTAGTAGAACGTGAAGCTGAAATTAAAACGGAAACCAATTACCATAACAACGAACAGATAATTTATCAACAATTATTTATTTTTGAACAAAAGACAGATTAAAATGTTTGAATAAAAGCACACTTACTACACACCTTACTATTGCTTGAAACTTGAAAAGACAAAACGGACGAGACCAAATTGAGAGACTGCTGAGATTCGAATAAAAAATGTTGAGCATTTATACCAAATTTTTGTGCCTAATTTGTTTACTTCTGTATTCTGGATGAATGGGAATGTAATAGAAAACGGAGCAATTAAAAATCCATTACTGATTCTAATTCCAAGTAACAGCTAAAGTCAAAATTTTCCATTTGACATTTGACCTCTGCTGTTGCCTGTTTTTCTTTTGTTTTTCTGAGATAATGAATTTTAAACGGATGGTAATTTTTTAAATATCAACAATCAACAACAAAAACATTTGTAAAACGGAGCAAACTCAACTGTGTTGTTGAGATTTGAAAAATTCTCATCCATTTAAAATCCATTAAGTGTAGAATGTAGAAAAACAGGAAACTGCAGACGTCAAATGGAAAATTTTGTAATTGCCTGTTACTTAAAATTCAATCACAAACATTTACAATTTACATTTAAATAACGATATGAATGATTTATGAATCATGTAAAAAATGCGGGTTTTCTTTTTGGCTACAAATCTAGTTTTAATAACAAGTTATATATTTATTGGGACGGTCAACCTTGGAATTTAAAATGTATAAAATGTAAAGCAAAATTAAAATCAGAAATGAACAAATGTGTATTGAAAAATGATTATGTGTAACATTTTACCATGGTAAATGTTGGAAACGTTATGAACTTCATAAAATTAAATTAAATTTGTGGAAAATCAAAAGTCAGAAGGCAGATTTGAATTTGAGTTTCCTAATTTTCACACGTCCTTCTAGTTTCCAGTTTTCCGTTTCATGTCCCGGGTTCTTCTGGTTTCCGGTTCAGAGTATCAGGTTCGAAGTGGCGCTCTTCCAGATCCCCCTCTGCACTCTCCATTTACACATCTACCGTCATAGGTTTTGGCGCAGTGCTTGTCCGCCTTCTCTTGTCCATATGTTGCCACATCGCATGTCTTGGCTGAAAATCAAAATCAAATGGCACAAACACAAATTACGAATACAAGTTATTACAATAATAATCACTTTTTCCACGTAAATGTAAATACCGTAAGGACATGTGAGTCGGAACAAAAACCTTATGGAACTGAAAAACTTTGTTCTGGATCTCAGCTCCTGTTTGACCAAACTTTATGAAAAGTTAATCTTTTTGAGTTGACATT